>JADMLD010000653.1:0-76237 GCA_017589585.1 Phylloscopus whistleri | reverse complement strand
CCCAGCTGTGGCCACCCCAAACCCAGCTGTGGCCACCCCAAACCCACTGTGGCCACCCCAAACCCAACCGTGACCACCCCAAACCCTCTGTGACCACCCCAAACCCAACTGTGACCACCCCAAACCCAACTGTGACCCCTAAACCCCGACCATGGCCATCCCAAACCCACTGTGACCACCCCAAACCCAACCATGACCCCTAAACCCGACCATGACCACCCCAAACCCAGCCATGGCCACCCCAAACCCAACTGTGACCACCCCAAACCCTCTGTGACCACCCCAAACCCAGCTGTGGCCACCCCAAACCCAGCTGTGGCCACCCCAAACCCACTGTGGCCACCCCAAACCCAACCGTGACCACCCCAAACCCTCTGTGACCACCCCAAACCCAACTGTGACCACCCCAAACCCAGCCATGACCACCTCAAACCCAACTGCCCAAAACCCTGGTGCCACCCACGACCTTGACCAGTCGCCAGCTGTCCCCAAACCCCGCCTCGGTCCCCTGAGTGTCCCCGGTGTCCCCAGGGCCACCAGCGGCCGTACCGGACGGTCTGCGCCCGCGCGGCCGAGGACTCCACGGTGCTGCGCCTGCCGGTCGAGGCCTTCTCGGCCGTCTTTGAGAAGTACCCCGAGAGCCTGGTCAGGGTGGTGCAGGTGAGTTGGGGTCTGGGGGACCCCCCCTTGGAGGTCCCCGGGGGTGGGCAGGGGAGCCACGGGTGGCCTGGTGTCCCCTCCCGCAGATCATCATGGTGCGGCTGCAGCGCGTCACCTTCCTGGCCTTGCACAACTACCTGGGCTTGACCAACGAGCTCTTCAGCCACGTGAGTGACCACCCCAAGCCTGACTGTGACCACCCCAAGCCCGACTGTGACCACCCCAAGCCTGACTGTGACCACCCCAAGCCCGACTGTGACCACCCTAAACCCAGCCATGACCACCCCAAACCCAACTGTGACCACCCTAAACCTAGCCATGACCACCCCAAACCCAACTGTGACCACCCCAAACCCGTTGTGACCACCTCAAACCCAGCCATGACCACCCCAAACCCGTTGTGACCACCTCAAACCCAGCCATGACCACCCCAAACCCGTTGTGACCACCTCAAACCCAACCATAGCCACCTCAAACCCACTGTGACCACCCCAAACCCAACTGTGACCACCCCAAACCCATTGTGACCACCTCAAACCCAGCTGTGACCAGCTGCAACCGAGCTCTGATGGCCCCAAACCCAACTGTGACCACCTCAAACCCAACTTTGACCACCCCAAACCCGGCCATGACCACCCCAAACCCAGCCATGACCACCCCAAACCCATTGTGACCACCTCAAACCCAGCCACGACCACCCCAAACCCATTGTGACCACCCCACGCCCAACTGTGACCACCCCAAACCCAACTATGCCCACCCCAAACCCAACCATGACCACCCCAAACCCATTGTGACCACCTCAAACCCAACTTTGGCCACCCCAAACCCGACTGTGACCACCTCAAACCCAACTGTGTTAGCCCCAAACCCAACTGTGATCACCTCAAACTCTCTGTGACCACCCCAAACCCAACCATTACCACCCCAAACCCTCTGTGACCACCCCAAACTCTCTGTGACCACCTCAAACCCACTGTGCTCACCCCAAACCCTCTGTGACCACCTCAAACCCAACCATTACCACCCCAAACCCAACCGTGACCACCCCAAACCAACTGTGCCCACCCCAAACCCAACCATGCCTACCCCAAACCCCAAATCCTCCACCCACATGAATTCCATCTGAAATTCTGGGGGTCCCAGGCTGTCTCGGATCCCCCCAATGTCCCCTCTGATGTCCTTTGTCCCCTCAGGACATGCAGCCCTTGAGACTCTTCCCCCAGCCCGGCCACGCCGCCCGCACCAGCCCCGTCCGGCACGGCAAGCGCGGCCTGGGCAGCACCGACGAGGGCCGGGACCCCGGTGAGACCCCGCAGCCTCCCCAGACCCCCACCCCAAACATTTTTTTGGGGGTCCCTACTCATTTTTGGGGTTTTGGGGGGATTCTCACCCCACAGCCGAGCTGATGAAAACGGCCGGGCTGGACGCGCCGGCGCCGCCGCCGCAGCTGAGCCGCTGCATCTCCATGCCCGTGGACATCTCCGGTGGGTGTGGCCGTCACCTGGGGGTGTGGCCGTCACCCAGAGGTGGCTTTGTCACCTTTGGGTGACCGCCCTGACCCCCCGCCCAGGCATCCAGAAGGGTCCCCGCTCGGATTTCGACATGGCCTACGAGCGCGGGCGCATCTCGGTGTCACTGCAGGAGGACAGCACCGGCGCCTTCGGGCAGGTACGGGGTGGGGTCCCTGTGGAGTCTGCCCACCTGGAATCTCACCCCAAATCTCGCCCAAAATCCCACCAAAATCCCACCCCAAATCCACCCCAAATCCCACCCAAATCCCATTCCCAGTCCCACTCTGAATCCCATCCAAATTCCGTTTTGAATTCCACCCCGAATCCACCCAAAATCCCACCCCAAATTCCACCTCAAATCCACCCCAAATCCCATCCTGAATCCTTTCCAAATCCACCCAAAATCCCACCCAAAATCCCACCCCAAATCCACCCCAAGTCCCACCCAAAATCCCACCCAAATCCCATCCTGAATCCTCTCCAAATCCACCCAAAATCCCACCCCAAATCCACCCCAAGTCCCACCCAAAATCCCACCCAAATCCCATCCTGAATCCTCTCCAAATCCACCCCAAATCCCACCCCAAATCCACCCAAAATCCCGCCTAAATCCCACTCAAATCCCATCCTGAATCCTCTCCAAATCCACCCAAAATCCCACCCCAAATCCCATTCCCAATCCCACCCCGAATCCACCCCAAATCCACCCCAAATCCCACCCAAATTCCATTCTCAATCCCACCCCAAATCCCACCCCCCAAATCCCACCCAAAATCCCACCCAAACCCCCCTCAGGTGTCCCAGGAGCCCAAGGAGCGCAAGTCGGTGACGCTGGAGGAGCAGCCCTCGGGGGTCTACCACTACAGCTCCTGCGAGGAGGACACGGGGACGGCCACGGGGACAACCACGGGCACGGGGACGGGGACGTGTCCCTTCGGGCCCTACCAGGGCCGCCAGACCAGCGACATCTTCGAGGAGGCCAAGAGGGAGCTCATCAAGCTCATGAAGGTCGAGGTGAGGACGCGGCCACGGGGTTGGGGTGGGTTCCTGGTGGTCCTGTGGGGTATGGATGGGTTCCTGGTGGGTTCTTGGTTGGTTCCTGGTGGTCCTATGGGGTCTGGATGTGTTCCTGGTGGGTTCTTGGTGGTCCTGTAGGGTCTGGATGGGTTCCTGGTGGGTTCCTGGTGGTCCTGTAGGGTCTGGATGGGTTTTTGGTGGGTTCCTGGTGGTCCTGTAGGGTCTGGATGGGTTCCTGGTAGGTTCCTGGTGGTCCTCTAGGGTCTGGATGGGTTCCTGGTGGTCCTGTAGGGTCTGGATGGGTTCCTGGTGGCTTTGTCATGGTCTTGGTCACCTTTCTGGTGGTCCCCCATCACTTTGGGGTGATCCCTGCAACCTCAGGGTGGTCTCCAATCATCACTTTGTCGTTGTTTCACATCTCCTCGTGGTGGACCCCGTTGCTTCATGGTGGCCCTCGTGGTCTCCTGGCCATTCTCTGTCCCCATGCCCTCCTGGCCATGCCATCTCCTCGTGGTGACCTCACCACGGTCCCCTTCTCCTCTCCAGGACCCTTCTCTCCTCAACAACCGCGTCCTGCTCCACCACGCCAAGGGCGGCACGGTCATCGCCCGCCAGGGTGACCAGGTGGGTTCTGGGGACCCTCACCTCCTCCTACCTCGTGGTGGGGCAGAAAACCCCAGAAGCAAAACCAGAAGAACCCACTGTGGTGGTGCTGGTGGTGATGGTGGCACCACCCAGGGTGACCTCAGGAGGTGACGGAACGTGGAAATGGCTTGGTCCACCACACCAGGGTGACCAGGTGGGGTCTGTCACCTCCTCCTACCTCACGGTGGGGCAGAAACAACCCCAGAAGAACCCGCTGTGGTGGTGGTGCTGGGGGTGGTGGTGGGACCACAGGGTGACCTGGGGAGGTGACAGCAGGTGACACGGGGACCTTCTGGGCAGGACGTCAGCCTGCACTTCGTGCTCTGGGGCTGCCTGCACGTCTACCAGCGCATGATCGACAAGGAGGAGGACGTCTGCCTGTTCCTGACGCAGCCTGGAGAGCTGGTGGGACAGCTGGCCGTGCTCACCGGCGAGCCCCTCATCTTCACCATCAAGGCCAACCGCGACTGCACCTTCCTCAAGATCTCCAAGTCTGACTTCTACGAGTGAGTCCCGCGGTCCTTGGTGGGCCACCGGCAGCCCGCGTGGTCTCGTGGTGGATCTCCAGAGCTTTGTGGTGCTCCCTGCAAGCTCTTTGGGGTGGTTCTCCATCGCTTTGGGGTGGTCCCACGTATCTTCGGAGTGGTTCTCCATCGCCTTGAGATGGTGCCACGTCTCTTTGGGGTGGTCCCACATCAATTTAGGGTGGTTCTCCATCGCTTTGGGGTGGTTCTCCATCACTTTGAGGTGGTTCCACATCCCACCTATCTTTGGGGTGGTTCTCCATCACTTTAGGGTGGTTCTCCATCTCTTTGGGGTGGTCCCACATCACTTTGGGATGATTTCCCATCACCTCAAGGTGGTCCCACATGCTTCAGGGTCGTTCCTCATCTCTTTGGGGTGGTTCCCCATCTCTTTGGGATTGTCCCACATCACCTGGAGGTGGTCCCACATCACCTTGAGGCGATCCCACATCCTTCAGGGTGGTTCTCCATCACTTTGGGGTGCTCCCACATCTCTTTGAGGTGGTCCCACATCACTTTGGGGTGCTCCCACATCTCTTTGAGGTGGTCCCACATCACCTCGAGGTGATCCCACATCTCCTTGGGGTGCTCCCACCACCAGAACATCTCCCCAAGGATCGTCCCCAACCCCACGCTGGAATTCCACCATGTCCCGAGCGAGCCCACCTCGCTCCTCTTGGTCCCCCACCACCCGTGGGTGTCCTGTGCGGTGTCCCCACCTCCGTGGGGTGACATTTTGAGGTCCCCACGGTGGCCTGTCCCCCACCCCAGGATCATGAGGGAGCAGCCCAGCGTGGTGCTGAGCGTGGCCCACACGGTGGCCGCCCGCATGTCGCCCTTCGTGCGCCAGATGGACTTCGCCATCGACTGGATGGCCGTGGAGGCTGGCCGGGCGCTCTACAGGTGAGTGACCACCCCCAGGTGGCCACCTCGGCTCGGCGTGGCTGCCAGGGCCAGGGTGACCAGGTGGGCGGTGGGGACTGTCACCTTCTCCTGCCTCATGGTGGGGCAGAAACAACCCCAGAAGCAGAGAACCAGAAGAACCCACTGAGATGCTGGTGGTGGTGGTGGCACCACCCAGGGTGACCTTGGGGGGGTGACAGGACATGGTCCACCATGCCAGGGTGACCAGGAGGGGACTGTCACCTCCTCCTACCTCATGGTAGGGAAGAAACAACCCCAGAAGCACCAGAAGAACCCACCTTGGTGGTGGTGGCACCACCAGGGTGACCTTGAGGGGTGACAGGGGGTGACAGGACATGGTCCACCATGCCAGGTGAGGCAGGAACCTCACGGTGAGGCAGGAACAACCCCAGAAGCAGAGAACCAGAAGAACCCACCTTGGTGCTGGTGGTGGTGGCACCACCCAGGGTGACCTTGGGAGGTGATAGGGGGTGACAGGACGTGGTCCACCATGCTGGGATGACCAGGAGGGGACTTCTACCTCGTGATGGGGCAGAAAACCCCAGAAGCAGAGAACCAGAAGAACCCGCTGAGATGCTGGTGGTGGTGGTGGCACCACCCAGGGTGACCTTGTGGGCTGACAGGACATGGCAGCGCCTTGGTGTCCAGGGGCTGGGGACTGTCACCTGGGCGCGGGGAGGAGGCCACCAGGGCCACCACGGGCGCTGTCCCCCAGGCAGGGGGACAAGTCGGACTGCACCTACATCGTCCTCAACGGGCGCCTGCGCTCGGTCATCCAGAAGGGCAGCGGCAAGAAGGAGCTGGTGGGCGAGTACGGCCGCGGCGACCTGGTGGGCGTGGTGAGTGCCACCTCCTGGGGACACCCTGGGGACACCACACCCTTGGGGACACCTCGGTGGCATGGTGGTCCCCCCACAGGTGGAGGCGCTGACCAGGCAGCCCCGGGCCACCACGGTGCACGCGGTGAGGGACACGGAGCTGGCCAAGCTGCCCGAGGGGACCCTCAACAACATCAAGAGGAGATACCCGCAGGTAGACCCCCGGTGTCACCCGAGGTGTCACCCTCTGGGGCGTCCCCAGGTTTAATTAATTACTAATTAAAGGCAGCTTCAACGTTAACGAAGCTGTTGGAGGAGGAGAGTGGAGGAAGGGGTGGTGGCACCTGAGTTCTTGATGGATGGAGGTGTGGTGGCGCCTGAGGACCCCAAGGGTGAGGGTTGGTGGCACCTGAGGTCCCCAAGAGTGAGGGTTGGTGGCACCTGAGGTCCCTAAGGGTGAGGGTTGGTGGCACCTGAGGTCCCCAAGGGTGAGGGGTGGTGGCACCTGAGGTCTTGAAGGACAGGGCATGGTGGCACCAGAGGTCTCCAAGGACATACCGCGGTGGTGGCACCCCAGAACTCCTGGAGAACGCTGGTCCAGGGTGTCAATGACTCTGCTGGGTCTCGTGGCCACCCCTGTCCTTGTCCCTCAGGTGGTCACCCGCCTCATCCACCTCCTGAGCCAGAGATCTTGGGAACCTCCAGCAGCTCCGCGGGCCCTTCGCAGGTGGGGACCCGGGGAGGGTCAGGGGCTGGTGGCCGTCACCAGAGCGGCGTGTCCCTCCTGTGTGTCCACCCAGGGTCCGGCCTGGGCATGGCCTCCAGCTCGGAGCCCATCAACCCCACCAGCAACCTGTCGACGGTGGCCGTGCTGCCCGTGTGCGACGAGGTGCCCATGGCGGCCTTCACGCTGGAGCTGCAGCACGCGCTCAACGCCATCGGTGAGTGACCGCGGCCTGGAGGTGACCACAGCCCCGTGGCATGATGGTGACTATGGCCTGGAGGTGACCACAGCCCCACGGCATGGTGGTGACCACAGCCCTGTGGTATGATGGTGACCATGGCCTGGAGGTGACCACAGCCCCAGGGTGTGGAGATGACCACAGCCCCATGGCCTGGGGATGGTCACAGTCCCATGGCCTGGAGCTGACCACAGCCCCATGGCGTGATGGTGACCACAGTCCCATGGCACAATGGTGACCACAGTTCCATGGCCTGGAGGTGACCATAGCCCCGTGGCATGGTGGTGACCACAGCCCCATGGTCTGGAGGTGCCCACAGCCCCATGGCATGGTGGCAACCATGGCCTGGAGGTGCCCACAGCCCCATGGCACTATGGTGACCACAGCCCTGTGGTACGATGGTGACTACAGCCCCATGGTCTGGTGTTGACCATGGCCTGGAGGTGACTACAGCCCCATGGCATGGTGGTGACCATGGCCTGGAGGTGACCATAGCCCCATGACATGGTAACCACGCCATGATAATGACCATGATATGGTGGTGACTGCAGCATCGTATCATGATGGTGACCACAGCCTCATGGCATGGTTGACCATGACACGGAGATGACCACAACCCCATGCCGCACCACTGACCATCACCTATAGCCACCCACCCCACTGACCGCCCACCCCACTGACCACCCCCGACCTCCACAGGCCCCACGCTGCTGCTGACCAGCGACATCATCCGCGCCCGCCTGGGCTCCTCGGCCCTGGAGAGGTAACCACGGCCCCCGCTGACCCCCGCTGACCCCTGCTGCCCCCCGCTGACCCCCGCTGACCCCCCTAACCCCCCTGACCCCCGCTGACCCCTCCCGTGTCCGGCAGCATCCAGGAGTACCGGCTGTCGGGCTGGCTGGCGCAGCAGGAGGACCTGCACCGCATCGTGCTCTACCAGACGGACTGCACGCTGACCCCCTGGACGCTGCGCTGCATCCGCCAGGCCGACTGCGTCCTGATCGTGGGGCTGGGCGACCAGGAGCCCGCCCTGGGGGAGGTGGGGACACGGGGGGACATGGGGACACAGGGACACGGGTGACCAGGAGCCCGCCCTGGGGGAGGTGGGGACACAGGGGGACATGGGGACATGGGGATGGGGACACGGGGACAGGGGGACACAGGGACACATGGACATGGGGACACAGGGACACAGGGACATGGGCGACCAGGAGCCCACCCTGGGGGAGGTGGGGACACGGGGGGACATGGGGACACAGGGACATGGGTGACCAGGAGCCCGCCCTGGGGGAGGTGGGGACACGGGGGGACATGGGGACACGGGGACATGGGGATGGGAACACAGGGGGATATGGGAGGTGACCAGAAGCCCGCCCTGGGGGAGGTGGGGACACGGGGACATGGGGACACGGGGGGACATGGGGACAGGGACATGAGAGGTGACCAGGAGCCCGCCCTGGGGGAGGTGGGGATGTGGGGACAGAGACGGGGGGGACATGGGAGGTGACCAGGGCTCTGACTGTCCCCACAGCTGGAGCAGATGCTGGAGAACACGGCGGTGCGGGGGTGGCACAGGGGGTGGCACAGAGCTCTGGGGGTGGTACAGGGGGTGGCACAAGGGGTGGCACACAGAGTGTCACAGGGCTCTGCCTGTCCCCACAGCTGGAGCAGATGCTGGAGAACACGGCGGTGCGGGCGCTGAAGCAGCTGGTGCTGCTGCACCGCGAGGACGGCGCCGGCCCGGCCCGCACGGTCGAGTGGCTCAACATGCGCAGCTGGTGCTCGGGCCACCTGCACATCCGCTGCCCCCGCCGCGTCTTCTCGCGCCGCAGCCCCGCCAAGCTGGTCAGCGTCCCCTCCCTCGGTGTCACCCACCCCCCCCTCCGTGTCACCCCCCTGCCCCAGGGTGGCCCTGTCACCCAGGCGGTGTCGCTGTCCCCCGCAGCGGGAGATGTACGAGAAGGTGTTCGAGCGCAGCGCCGACCGGCACAGCGACTTCTCGCGCCTGGCGCGCGTCCTCACCGGCAACACCATCGCCCTGGTGCTGGGCGGCGGCGGCGCCAGGTGGGCACCTGGATCCCTCTGTCCTCCTGTCCCCGTGGTCCTTGTGTCCTCCTGTCCTTGTGTCCTCGTGTCCTTGTGTCCCTGTGTCCCCCTGTCCCTGTGTCCTTGTGTCCTCCTGTCCTCGTGTCCCTGTGTCCCTATGGCCCTGTGTCCCCATGTCCCCATATCCCATGTCCCCCGTCCCCGTGTCCTTGTGTCCCCCTGTCCCCCTGTCCCCCTGTCCCTGTGTCCTCGTGTCCTCCTGTCCTCGTGTCCTTGTGTCCCCATGTCCCCATATCCCATGTCCCCTTGTCCCCGTGTCCTTGTGTCCCCCTGTCCCTGTGTCCCCATGTCCCATGACCCTGTGTCCCTGTATCCCCCTGTCCTCGTGTCCCCCTGTCCTCATGTTCCTGTGTCCCCCTGTCCCCATGTCCCTGTGTCCCCACGTCCTCACATCCCCTGTCCCCACACCTTCCTCCCACCCCCCACGTTGCCTGCAGGCCCCTGACTGATTTTTGACTGACTTTCCCCAATTTTGCCTGATTGTTTCTTGAATTCTTGATTTCCCCCATTTCCCCAATTTCCCCGATTTTTCGTGATTTCCCTAATTTTCTTCAATTCCCCCAATTCCCCTGATTTTCCCCCCCAACTCCCCCCATTTCCCTGACCCCCCGGGCTCTCCCCGCAGGGGCTGCTCGCACATCGGGGTGATCAAGGCCATGGAGGAGTCGGGGATCCCCATCGACCTGGTGGGGGGCACCTCCATCGGCGCCTTCATCGGCGCGCTCTACGCCGAGGAGCGCAGCGCCGTGCGCACCAAGCAGCGCGCCCGCGAGTGGGCACGGGTACGGGGACATGGGGACATGGGGACAGGGGGACAGGGACATGGGGACATGGGGACAGGGACATGGGGACATGGGACAGGGTGGGGACAGGGACATGGGAGTGGGCCGGGGTGGGTGCCCAGGGACATCCCCACCCCAGGGACCCCCACCTTGGGTTCCCCCCAGCCTGTGCCCAGCCCTGCCCTGGGTGTTGGTTTTCTTCTCTTTTTTTAAAATATTTTTTAATATTTTTTATCTCCTTTTTCTTTCCTTTCTTTCTCCTTTTTCCTTCTTCATCTTGTCCCTCTCTCCTTGTTCCTCCTCTTCCTTTCTTCACCTCATTCTCCTTCTTCTCTTATTCCTGTTCTTTCTTTTTTCTTTCTTTTTTCACATTTTTATGAACTCCTTTTTCTGTCCTTACTTCTTCTCTTCTTGCTTTTCCTCCTCCTTCATCTCTTCCTGTTTCTCCTTCATCTCCTTCCTCCTCCTCCATTTCCTTTCTTCTCCTCCTTCTGCATCTCCTTTCTCCTTCTCCTTCTTCATCTCCTTCCTGCTCCTTTTCTCTCCCTGATTTTCCTCCTCCTCCTCCTCCTCCTCCTCCTCCTCCTCCTCCCCCCCCAGTGCATGAATTCCGTTTTCGAGACCGTGCTGGACCTCACCTACCCCATCACCTCCATGTTCTCGGGCTCGGCCTTCAACGCCAGCATCAACCGAGTCTTCCAGGACAAACAGATCGAGGTGTGTGTGTGTCCCCCTTGAGATGTCCCCACCCCCCGATGTCCCCAGGGGTGTCACCACCCAGCCCGTGCCGTCCCCGCAGGACCTGTGGCTGCCCTACTTCAACGTCACCACCGACATCACGGCCTCGGCCATGCGGGTGCACACGGACGGTGAGAGCTCGCCGGGGGGACATCGGGGACACGCGGGGGGTGGTGGCTTCTGATGGAGCTGCCGGTGTCACCTCGGGGACACGGGCGGGGTGGGGAGGGGACAGCTGGGGGGCTGCACGAGGCGCTAACACCACTGCTGACCACTAACCCCAGTAACCCCCCCGTGCAGCATGGGGACATCAAGGTGGTGGGGACATCGAGGTGGTGGTGGGGACATTGAGGTGGTGGGGACATCAAGGTGGTGGTGGTGGGGACATCAAGGTGGTGGGGACATCATGGTGGTGATGGGGACATTGAGGTGGTGGTGGGGACATCGTGGTGGTGGTGGGGACATTGAGGTGGTGGGGACATTGAGGTGGTGGTGAAGACATCGAGGTGGTGGGGACATCAAGGTGGTGGGGACATCAAGGTAGTGGTGGGGCCGTCATGGTGGTGGTGGGGACATCATGGTAGTGGTGGGGACGTCACGGTGGTGGTGGGGACGCGCTGGCGCCGGTGGTGGGGACGCGTTGACGTTGGGGACGTGGCGGTGGTGGCAGCGGCGGGACCCTGCTGGTGGTGGTGGTGGCCGCCCCCTCGTCCTGGCCCGCTGCCGGAGCTCACCTGGGACATTGAGCCGTCCACGCGGCCACCCCGCTTGCCCGGTGGCCGCCTCCCCGCCCTCCTCGCTGGCCTCTAACCCCCACTAATCCCCGCTGACCGCCCCCCTAACCCGCCCCGATCCCCCCGCTGGCCGTCCCTCCCCGGTGATTCCACCCCGCCCGCCGCGGTCCCCGGTGGCCGTGACCGTGTCCTCTCCGTCCCCAGGCAGCCTCTGGCGCTACGTCCGAGCCAGTGCCTCCTATACCCCCTACCTGCCTCCGCTCTGCGACCCCAAGGACAGCCACTGGCTGGTGGACGGCTGCTATGTTAACAATGTCCCAGGTCAGCACCCTCCCCTTGATAAAAAACACCAAAAAACCAAAAAAAAAACACCAAAAAAACCACCAAAAACCACACCCAGAGCCTCCACACCACCGGTCAGGGGCGCGCCGGGGTTTCCTCTGCTCCCCGCCCGGCGGTGTTTCCCACCCCGGCGGCGCGCAGACGCGTTCCCGGCGCCGGCGAAGGGCTGAGAGGGCGGTCGGCCGGGGGGGCGGCGCCGGCGCTGACCGGCGTCTCCCGGTTCCGTTCCCGGTTCTTTTTCCTCCTCCTCCCCTCCCTTGACCCCCGGTCCCGGTTCGGCCGGCGCAGGCTCGCTCTGGCGCTACGTGCGCGCCAGCATGACCCTCTCGGGGTACCTGCCCCCTCTCTGCGACCCCAAGGACGGCAACCTCCTGATGGACGGGGGGTACATCAACAACCTGCCAGGCAAGTGCGGCCGCCGCGGCGCCCGGCGGCATGGCGGGCGCGGGGCGGGGGCTCGGATGGACGGACAGATGGACGGACACGGCCGGGGCAGAGCGGGGAGGTCTCCGGATTGTTCCCAGTGGCCGGCTGGTTGTCTGCCAGTGGTTTCTTTTTGTTTCTCCCCGTGTTGGGTGGTTTGTTCCAGAACGTTCTGTGGTTTTTCATGGTCAGGATCCACCCGTCTTCCATTATCTCTTGATGCCTTTTCTAGAATGTTCTGTGGTTTTTCATGGTCAGGATCCACCCATCTTCCATTATCTCTTGATGCCTTTTCCAGAACGTTCCGTGGTTTTTCATGGTCAGGATCCACCCATCTTCCATCATCTCTTGATGCTTTTTCCAAGTTGGGTCGTTTTCCAGAACATTCCGTGGTTTTTCATGGTCGGGATCCATCCATCTTCCATCATCTCTTGATGCTTTTTCCAAGTTGGGTCGTTTTCCAGAACATTCCATGGATTTTCATGGACAAGACCCATCCATTTCTCCTCATCTCTTGGTGGTTTCTCCGTGCCGGGTGGTTTTTCCAGAACATTCCGTGGTTTTTCATGTGTAGGATTCATCCATCCATCTTCCGTTATCTCTTGATGCCTTTTCCAAGCCAAGCAATTTTCTAGAACGTTCCGTGGATTTTCATGGATGGGATTCATCCATCTTCCATCACCTCCTGGTGGTTTTTCCAGAACATTCCACGTTTCTCCATGTACTTTCATCCCTCTTCCATCATCTCTTGATGTCCTCAGTGCTGGTCACCCTCTTGGGGCATCTCCTCCCTCTGTCACCTCCTGGTGTCACCTGGTGTCACCTCCTGGGCCACCTTCACCTGTCACCGTCCATCCCTGGACGTTCCCATCTCCAGGTGTCCTCTCCATCTCTTGATGTCCTCTCCAGGCTCCTCCAGGCCATTCTGTGTCACCTCTGGTGGCTTGGGAGGTCACCTCTGTCCCCTCCACGTGCTGGGGACCTTCCCCGTCCTCTTCCTTGTAGAAATGACGTCCTCATCATCACCATCTTCCTCGTCATCATCATCATCACCATTTCTTGATGCTCTCCAGGACCATCTTCATCCTGTTCCCTATGGAAATGACCATCATCATCATCATCATCACCATCATCCCTTGATGTTCTCCAGGACCATCCCCATCCTGTTCTCTATGGACATGAGCTTCTTTCATCATCATCGTCATCATCGTCATCATCATCATCATCATCTCTTGATGTTCTCCAGGACCATCTTCATCCTTTTCCTTGGGTTCAAAGCCACCTTACTCCATCATCTTCATCATCTTCATCATCACCATCATCATCACCATCATCTCTTGGTGTCCTCCAGCACCATCTCTATCCTCTTCTCTATGGAAGTGACCTTCATCACCATCACCATCACCACCATCATCCCCCGATGTCCCCCAGCACCATCTCCACCCCCGAGCCATCTCCCCCAGCCCGGCCTCATCCCCCCGGTGCCCCCAGCTGTCCCCCGGTGTCCCCTCCGTCCCACGTCACCTCCACCCTCCCCGGCGGTGACCTCCCCGCGCCGCCGACCGCCTGGCGTCCGTCCGTCCATCCGTCCGTCCGTCCCCGCAGCCGACATCGCGCGCAACATGGGCGCCAAGACGGTGATCGCCATCGACGTGGGCAGCCAGGACGAGACCGACCTCTGCAACTACGGCGACTCCTTGTCCGGCTGGTGGCTCCTCTGGAAGCGCCTCAACCCCTGGGCGGAGAAGGTCAAGGTGGGACCACGGGGGTGGCCCCTGGGGACAGCGGGAGGTGGCACGGAGGGTGCAGGGTGGGGACAGCGGGGGAGGAGGCCAAGCTGGAGGAGATGGCTCGGGGGTGGAGGAGGGTGGAGATGGTGCTGGGGGACGTCAAGGGATGATGGTGATGGTGGTGATGATGATGACAATGGTGATGACTATGATGACAATGACAATGATGTTGACAATGACGATGACGATGGTGACAATGACGATGATGATGGTGATGATGATGACAATGGTGACGATGATGATAATGATGGTGATGACCATGATGACAATGACAATGATGGTGACAATGATGACAATGACAATGATGATGACCATGATGACAATGATGATGATGATGGTGATGATGATGATAATAACGATGGTGATAATGACAACAATGATGAGGATGATGATGACAGTGATGACAGTGACAATGATGACGATGAAGATGGTGACAACGATGAAGATGACAATGACCACAATGACAATGATGATGATGATGAAGATGACGACAATAATGATGATGACCACGGTGATGACGATGACTATGACAACGATGACAGTATTGACAATAACAATGATGACAATGATGATGGCCATGATGACAATGATGACAATGACGATGACAGTATTGACAATAACGATGATGACATTGATGACAATGATGATGACAATGATGATGACCACGATGACCATGATGACCATGACGAGGATCTGCTGGACGCGTCCCGAGTGTCGGTTGCCGGCAGGTGCCGGACATGGCGGAGATCCAGTCGCGCCTGGCCTACGTGTCCTGCGTGCGGCAGCTCGAGGTGGTCAAGTCCAGCTCCTACTGCGAGTACATCCGGCCACCCATCGACCGCTTCAAGACCATGGACTTCGGCAAGTTCGACGAGATCTACGTGAGTCGGGCTGGGGGGCTGCCAGGTGGGGGTTGGGGGTCCTTGGTCATCGTTGGGGTTCTCTGGTCATCGTTGGGGTTCTCTGGTCATTGTTGGGTGTCCTTGGTCATTGTTGGGTTTGTTTGGTCATTGTTGGGGTTCTTTGGTCATCGTTGGGTTTGTGTGGACATGGTTGGATGTCCTTGGTCATTGTTGGGTTTGTTTGGTCATTGTTGGGGTTCTTTGGTCATCGTTGGGGTTCTTTGGACATCATTGGGGTTCCTTGGTCATCGTTGGGGTTCCTTGGTCATCGTTGGGGTTCCTTGGTCATCATTGGGGTTCTCTGGTCATCGCTGGTTGTCCTTGGTCATCGTTTGGGTTCCTTGGTCATCGTTGGGGTTCCTTGGTCATCGTTTGGGTTCCTTGGTCATTGTTGGGGTTCCTTGGTCATCGTTTGGGTTCTCTGGTCATCGTTGGGGTTCCTTGGTCATCGTTTGGGTTCTCTGGTCATCGTTGGGGTTCCTTGGTCATTGTTGGGGTTCCTTGGTCATCGTTTGGGTTCCTTGGTCATCGTTGGTGTTCCTTGGTCATTGTTGGGGTTCTTTGGTCATTGTTGGGTTTGTTTGGTCATTGCTGGGGTTCCTTGACCATCACTTGAATGTTCTTGACCCTCCCTGGGGCGCTCTGGGCCGCGCCGGGGGTGTCCCGGCCGCTGACCGCTGTCCCCCGCCCGCAGGACGTCGGCTACCAGCACGGCAAGGTGGTGTTCGAGGGCTGGAGCCGCGGGGACGTCATCGAGAAGATGGTGAAGGATCGGCGCTCGGCCGACTTCTACGAGAGCAAACGCATGGACGTGAGCCTGGGGACACCTGGGGACACCTGGGGACACCTGGGGACATGGGAGGGACACCTGGGGACACAGAACGGACACCTGGGGACATGGGAGGGACACCTGGGGACACCTGGGGACACGGAATGGACACCTGGAGACACGGGACGAACACCTGGGGACACGGGAGGGACACCTGGGGGCACCTGGGGACACCTGGGGACACCTGGGGGCACCTGGGGGCACGGGAGAGACACCAGGGGACACCAGGGGACACCTGGGGGGACACCTGGGGGCATCTGGGGGACACCTGGGGGACACGGGAGAGACACCTGGGGACACCTGGGGACACAGGAGAGACACCTGGGGGACACCTGGGGGCACCTGGGGGCAGCTGGGGGGACACCTGGGGACACCGGGGGACACCTAGGGACACGGGAGGGACACGGGGTGGTGGCTCATCGAGGACCTGCCCTGGGCCACCCCTGTCCTTGTCACCGTCCCTTGAGGGGTGTCACCTCTGGGGTGACCTCGCTGTCGCTGCCACCCTGTTCCTGTCACCCTCCCTGTCACCTCTGTCACCTGTCCCTGGGTGTCCCCTCACCTGTCCCATGTCCCCTCACCTGTCCCCCCGGTGTCCCCTCACCTGTCCCCTGGGTGTCCCCTCACTTATCCCCGCTGTCCCTCGGGTGCTCACCTGTCCCTTGGGTGTCCCCTCACCTGTCCCCGCTGTCCCCTCACCTGTCCTGGGTGTCCCCTCACCTGTCCCCTGTGGTGTCCCCTCACCTGTCCCGCTGTCCCCTCACCTGTCCCCTGTGGTGTCCCCTCACCTGTCCCCGCTGTCCCCTCACCTGTCCTGGGTGTCCCCTCACCTGTCCCCTGGGTGTCCCCTCACCTGTCCTGGGTGTCCCCTCACCTGTCCCCTGGGTGTCCCCTCACCTGTCCCCTGGCTGTCCCCAGGTGCTCACCTGTCCCAGTGCCGGTTTCACGGACCTGGCTGAGATCGTCTCGCGCATCGAGCCCGCCCAGCCCTACCTGTCCGACGGCTACGGCGACGGTGACAGCGGGGACGGGGCGGGGATATCGCGACAGGGGAGGGGACAGAGCAGGGACAGGGGAGGGGATATCGCGACAGGGGAGGGGACAGCGGGGACAGGGGTGGGGACAACGCGGGAACATCGCGACAGGGGAGGGGACAGAGAGAGTGGGGACAGCACGACAGGGGCGGGGACATCCCGGGGGTGCAGATCTGGGGTGGGGATTTTGGGTCTGGGGGCTCAGGTTTGGGTTTGGGGTCAGGGTTTGGGTTTGGGGGTGTGGATTTTGGGGTCTGGGCTCAGGATTTGGGTTTGGGGTGTGGATTTTTGGGTCTGGGGGCTCAGGATTTGGGATCAGGGTTTAGGTCTGGGGCCAGGATTTGGGGTCTGGGGGTGTGGATTTTTGGGGTCAGAATTTGGGTTTGGGGTCAGGGGTCAGGATTTGGGTTTGGGGTGTGGATTTTTGGGGTCTGGGGGCTCAGGATTTGGGGTCAGGGGTCTGACGGGCCCCTCCCCCCCCAGAGGAGTCGGATTACCTGACCGAGTTCGAGGACGAGGGCCCCGAGTCGCTGCGGGGGGAGGAGGACGCGGCCGAGTGGGGCAGCGCCGAGGCCGTGAGTGACCGGGGGGGCCTGGCTGTCCCCAGAGTGTCCCCAAATGTCCCCAATGTCCCCCATGTGTCCCCAATGTCCCCTCAGTGTCCCCATGTCCCAATGTCCTCAATGTCCGCAAAGTGTCCCCAGTGTGTCCCCAATGTCCCCATGCCCCAATGTCCTCAATGGCCCCAATGTCCCCAAACTGTCCCCAGTGTCCCCACTGTGTCCCTGATGTGTCCCCAATGCCCCCAAGGTGTCCCCCACCATGTCCCCAATGTCCCCTGTGTGTCCCAATGTCCCCAGTGTCCCCAACGTGTCCCCACTGATGTCCCCAATGTCCCCAAGGTGTCCCCAATGTCCCCAGGGTGTCCCTAATGTGTCCTCAGTGTCCCTGGCATGTCCCTTGTATGTCCCCACCATGTCCCCAGTGTCCCCCGTGTGTCCCCAGTGTCCCCAATGTCCCCAAGGTGTCCCCCATGTGTCCTCAGTGTCCCCAACCATGTCCCCAATGTGTCCCCAATGTCCCCAAGGTGTCCCCAAGGTGTCCCCAATGTGTCCCCAATGTGTCCCCAAAGTGTCCTCAGTGTCACCAATGTGTCCCCAATGTCCCCAAAGTGTCCCCAAAGTGTCCCCTGTGTGTCTCCAATGTCTCCAATGCCCCCAACGTGTCCCCAAGGTGTCCCCAATGTCCCCAAGGTGTCCCCAGTGTCCCCACCGTGTCCCTGATGTGTCCCCAATGTGTCCCCAATGTCCTTGGTGTGTCCCTTTTATGTCCCCACCATGTCCCCAATGTCCCCCACATGTCCCCAGTGTGTCCTCAATGTCCCCAAAGTGTCCCCAGTGTCCCCACCATGTCCCCGATGTGTCCCCAATGTCCCCAATGTGTCCCCAGTGTCCCCAAGGTGTCCCCACCATGTGTCACCAATGTGTCCTCAGTGTCCCTGGCATGTCCCGTGTGTGTCCCCAATGTCCCTGGTGTGTCCCTTTTATGTCCCCACCATGTCCCCAATGTCCCCCATGTGTCCCCAATGTGTCCCCAATGTCCCCGCCATGTCCCCTGTGTGTCCCCAATGCCCCCAAGGTGTCCCCAACGTGTCCCCAATGTCCCCTCTGTATCCCCAATATCCCCAATGTGTCAAGCAGTGTCCCCAGTGTCCCCAAAGTGTCCCCAAATGTCCCCAAACTGTCCCCAAACTGTCCCCAATGTGACCCCAATGTCCCTGGTGTGCCTTTTGTGTGTCCCCAATGTCCCCAACCATGTCCCCAGTGTCCCCACTGTGTCCCCTGTGTGTCCCTCATGTGTCCCCGATGTCCCCAATGTGTCCCCAATGTCTCCAATGCCCCCAATGTGTCCCCAAGGTGTCCCCAATGTGTCCCCAAAGTGTCCCCTGTGTGTCTCCAATGTCTCCAATGCCCCCAACGTGTCCCCAAGGTGTCCCCAATGTCCCCAAGGTGTCCCCATGTGTCCCCCAATGTCCCCAATGTGTCCTCAGTGTCCCTGCCATGTCCTCTGTGTGTCCCCTGTGTGTCCCCTGTGTGTCCCCAATGTCCCCTCTGTGTCCCCAATGCCCCCAAGGTGTCCCCAGTGTGTCCCCAATGTCCCTGGTGTGCCTTTTATGTGTCCCCAATGTCCCTGCCATGTCCCCTGTGTGTCCCCAATGCCCCCAAGGTGTCCCCAAGGTGTCCCCAATGTCCCCTCTGTATCCCCAATGTGTCCTCAGTGTCCCCAATGTGTCCCCACCATGTGTCCCCCAGTGTCCCCAGGGTGTCGTCAGTGTCCCCAGCATGTCCCTTGTGTGTTCCCAATGTGTCCCCAGTGTCCCCACTGATGTCCCCAATGTCCCCAATGTCCCCAATGTGTCCCCAGTGTCCCCACTGATGTCCCCAATGTCCCCAATGTCCCCAATGTCCCCAATGTGTCCCCAGTGTCCCCACTGATGTCCCCAATGTCCCCACAGGAGGAGGACAAGTCCCTTCGGCGCCGCCCCAGCGTGGCCGGGACCCCCCCGCCCCCCCCCACGGACCCCGACGGCTTCTGAGGGACCCGGGGGGGGGCACCGCCCCTCCCCCACCCTGGGGGCACCGCCCCTCCCCCACCCCGGTTCTGGCACTTTCCCACGGGGCCCAGGACCCCCGATGTCCCCTCAATGTCCCCTCCCCTGCCCGGGGTGACACCGGGAGGGCTCCTGGGACCCCCCCCCAGTGTCCCCTCCCTGCCTTGGTGGCCTCGGGGTGACACTGGGGAGGGTCTCGGGACCCCCAATGTCCCCTCAATGCCCTCGGGGGGGGATTTGGGACCCCCAATGTCCCCTCAGTGTCCCCAATGTCCCCTCCCCTGCCCGAGGTGACACTGAGATGCTCCTGGGACCCCCCAATGTCCCCCCAATGTCCTCTCAGTGTCCTGGGGGGGATTTTGGGACCCCCAATGTCCCCTCAGTGTCCCCAATGTCCTCTCCCCTGCCTGAGGTGACACTGGGAGGCTCCTGGGACCCCCGATGTCCCCTCAGTGTCCTGGGGGGGGATTTTGGGACCCCTCAATGTCCCCTCAAGTGTCCCCAATGTCCCCTCCCCTGCCCGGGGTGACACAGGGGACCCCCCAATGTCCCCTCAATGTCCCCCCAATGTCCCCTTCCCTGCCTGAGATGACACCGGGAGGGCTCCTGGGACCCCCAATGTCCCCTCAGTGTCCTGGGGGCGGGGATTTTGGGACCCCCGATGTCCCCTCAGTGTCCCCAATGTCCCCTCCCCTGCCTGAGGTGACACTGGGAGGCTCCTGGGACCCCCGATGTCCCCTCAGTGTCCCCTCAGTGTCCCCAAGCCCCCCCCGATGTCCCCAAGCCCCCCCCGCGCTGTTGCACTGTCGCACCCCCGGCCGGCCACGGGGGGGCGCTGCTGTAAATGTTCCTTTTTTCCCGGTTTTGTTTATTTTTGATTTTTTTTAACGGTTCTTATTTAAATCCATGGCTGGATGGGCTCTTGGTTAATTATTAATTATTAATTATTGATTAATAAGCGAGGAGTTCTGGGTCGTTGATTTTTTTCGTTTTAAGACGGTTCGGTCGGTTCAAATGAAAGGGTGGGGGTGGTGATTGGGGGAGGGGAATGGGAAAAATGGGAAAATGGGAATGGGAAAAATGGGAAAAATGGGAAAATGGGAATGGGAAAAATGGGAAAAATGGGAATGAAAAGGGAAAAATGGGAATGGAAATGGAAAAATGGGAATTGGAATGGATTGGGAACAGGTGTGGGGCTCCTCACTTCCTATTGGCCCTCGCGCCTGTCACTCACAGCTCTCAGCCAATCACAGCTCTCCTCGCTCCCGGGCCCTACCCCGAGGCCGCGGCGCGGATCCCGAGGATTTCCGGTGTCCCCGGAGCGGCTCCCGAGGGTTCCCGGAGCCGCTCCCGAGGGTTCCCGGTGTCCCCGGAGCGGCTCCCGAGGGTTCCTGGCCACGGTCCCGCTCCCGGTGCCGCCGTAAATGGCGTTTGTGGGGTGCCCGGTGCCCCCCGGTACTTCCGGGTGCTCGCTGCTCCCGCCTGAGGCAGCGGCGCTCCTCATTGGTCAGAGCGGCTGTCACTCATAGCCGGCAGCCAATTACAGCGAGGCAGGGGCGGGGTCGCGGCGCTCCCACAGGAGGCGCCGCCATCTTTCCCAATTTTGGGGTTTAATTCTCTTTTTTGGGGTTTAATTCCCTTTTTTTTGGTGTCAAATCCCCAATTTTTGAGTTTAATTCCTTTTTATTGGGTTTATCCTCAGTTTTGGGGTTTAATTCCTGGATTTTTTGGTTCAATTCCATTTTTAGGGGGCTCAATTCCCTTTTTGGGGGGGTTTAATCCTCAATTTTTGGGTTTAACTCCCATTTTTTAGGAATTTCACCCTCCACAACCCCCAAATCCAAAATATTTTTATTCCTCCCCATTCCCGAATTTTTTTTTCCCATCAACAACAATTCCAAACTCTTTCCCAAAAAAAAAACCCTAAAAAAACCCCAAAAAAGTTTTGATCAAGATTTTTTTTTAATTTATTTTAGTTTTTTTTTCCATTACCCAATTCCCCCCCCCCACCCCCTCCCCCCTTCAACAACAACAACCAAAAAAAAAAAAATTTCCTGGGAAAATTCCGGGCAAATTCCGGGCGATCCCGGGCTGGGGGAATTCCATGATTTCGGGGTTTTTTTGGGATTTTTTGGGGTTTTTTTGGGAATTGTGGCCGCTCAGGAAGGCACTCGCAGGGGGGAGGTGCCCAGCAGCAGCTGCAGCAGCCGATCCACGGCCAAGGCCCCCAGGAAATCGGCCGCCAGCACCGCCAGGATCAGCAGCCGGAACTGCGGGGGAGGGAAGGTTCTGGAATGTTCCACGGGAATGGGAATCCCCAAATCCCCAAATCCTCCAGTCCCCAAATCCCTGGGAGTTCTGGAATGTTCCACAGGAATCCCCAAATCCCAGATCCCCAAATACCTCAATGCCCAAATCCCTGGGAGTTCTGGAATGTTCCACAGGGGAATGGAAATCCCAAATCCCTGGGAATTCCAGAATGTTCCACGTGGGAATGGGAATCCCCAAATCCCATCCCAATCCACAGGCAGGGACAGAGCTCCCATATCCTGAAATTCGGGAATTTCCTCCTGAAACTTTAGGAATTTTCCCCTGAAACTTGGGAATTCCCTCTGGAATGTTTGGAATCCCCCCTGCCCCTGGGGTCTCACCCAGGTGGGAACTCCGGATCCCCCTCCCCCCCCTAAAACCCCCACAGAAAATCCCCATTCCCCCCTACCAGACCCTGTGGAATTTCGGGAATTTCGGGAATCTCCCGCCGGGAATTTTGGGAATTTGGGGAATGTTGGGCAGGCTCACCTCCGGGGGGATCTCCACCAGGCCGAAGCCCAGGTTGAGCTCGGGGCAGGCACCGCTGAGCAGCCCCAGCACGGCCGAGGCCGAGAGCAGCAGCGCCCAGAGCAGCGCCCGGTTCTGCCCCAGGCTCTCCATGAAGGGCTGGCCCTGCGCGGGGGAGGGGGGCACTGGGTTAACTGGGAGGGACTGGTTTATACTGGGAGGGACTGGGAGAGCACTGGGGTAAACTGGGAGGGCACTGGGATAAACTGGGAGGGAGTTTGGGGGCAACTGGGAGGGACTGGGAAGGCACTGGGGTCAACTGGGAGAGTGGCTGGGGGTACTGGGAGGGACTGGGATAAACTGGGAAGGCACTGGGGTAAACTGGGAGGGACTGGGAGGGTGCTGGGAGGGTGCTGGGAGGGACTGGTTTGGACTGGGAGGGCACTGAGGTCAACTGGGAGGGACTGGGAGGGTGCTGGGGGCAACTTGGAGGGACTGGGAGGGCACTGGGGGCAACTGGTTTGGACTGGGAGGGCACTGGGATAAACTGGGAGGGACTGGGAGGGCACTGGGGTCAACTGGGAGGGTGGCTGGGGGTACTGGGAGGGTGCTGGGAGGGACTAGGAGGGCACTGGGGTAAACTGGGAGGGACTGGGAGGGTGCTGGGGGCAACTTGGAGGGACTGGGAGGGCACTGGGAGGGACTGGGGTAAACTGGGAGGGACTGGGATAAACTGGGAGGGACTAGGAGGGTGCTGGGATAAACTGGGAGGGACTGGGAGGGTAGCTGGGGGCACTGGGAGGGACTGGGAGGGAGTTTGGGGGCAACTGGGAGGGACTGGGAGGGACTGGGAAGGTGCTGGGATAAACTGGGAGGGGCTAGGAGCGACTGGGAGGGACTGGGAGGGAGTTTGGGGGCACTGGGAGGGACTGGGAGGGCACTGGGGGCAACTGGTTTGGACTGGGAGGGCACTGGGAGGGTGGCTGGGGGCAACTGGGAGGGGGGACTGGGAGGGACTGGGAGGGCACTGGGGTCAGCTGGGAGGGACTGGGAGGGTGGCTGGGGTCAACTGGGAGGGACTGGGAGGCACTGGGAGGGACTGGGAGGGTGTCTGGGGTCAGCTGGGAGGGACTGGGAGGGTGTCTGGGGGCAACTGGGAGGTAGTTTGGGGGCACTGGGAGGGACTGGGAGGGGGCTGGGGTCAACTGGTTTGTACTGGGAGGGAGTTTGGGGCACTGGGAGCCAATTTTGAACCGTTGCGGAGCAGGAATATGGGGTTTGATGGCACTGGGAGGCACTGGGATAAACTGGTTTGGACTGGGAGGCACTGGGAGAAACGGGGAGAGAAACTGGGAGAAAAAGTGGGGATGGAAACTGGGAAAAACAGGAAGGGAAAATGAGGAAAAATGAGGAAACTGAGGGGAGAAACTGAGGAAAGTGAGGAAGAAAAACTGGGAAAAGCCTGGAAAAGTCTGGAAAAGTCTGGAAAAGCCGGGAAAAACAGGGAAAAGTTCTGGAGAAGTGGGAATGTTGCCAAACCTTGTAGTTGATGGCGAAGGTGGCCGTCTGCATGGCCATGGCCAGCAGGTACACGGTGCTGTTCACCAGGGACGGCTCAAACTCCCGGCTCAGATCCACAAATTCCTCCTCCCTGCCCGGGGAAAAACCGGGATCAACCTCGGGATCAACCTTGGGATCCACCCTGGGATCCACCCTGGGATCGATCCCTCAGAAAATTCAGTTTTTATTGGGTTAAATTTGGGTCTAAAATGGGGTTGGGAGATGGAAAACGGGAATTCCTGGCTCAGAGCCTCAATCCTGGAAGTTTTGGGAATTTTTTTTGGTGATCAGAGCCTCAATCCCGGAATTTTTTGGGAATTTTTTTGGGATCAGAGCCTCAATCCCGGAATTTTTTGGGAATTTTTTTGGGGATCAGAGCCTCACCTGGGCTCGCTCCGGGCCTGAGCTTCCCGGTAGAGGAACACCAGGCTCAGGAAATGCACCAGGAACTGCAGCAGCACCGTCAGCACCGTGTAGAGGTTGAAAATGTTGGGAAGAGGCCTCTCCTTGGAAAGAGTCTTCAAGGGCTGGAAAAACAACAAAAAACGGGAATAAAACAACAAGGAATGTGGGATGGAGTCCAAATCCTGATGTTTTTCAGGGAATTCTGCGGGAATTTGAAGCCCAGAAAAGCCTCAGTTTGGGTTTTTTTTTGGTTCTTTCCTGCTGCTCATCCTGAAAATTGAGATGCTGAGGGGAGGGATATCCCTGGGAGAATCCCAAATCCAACATTCCCACCCCGCCGCCTTCGGAGAGTGGGAATTTCTTACAATAAATGGGATTTTGGGGGAGTAAAAGCACCTTTTTCCCTCATTTTGCCAGGCCTGGGATGGATTCCAGGGAATTCCTGGCTCCTATTCTGGATCTGGAGCTTTGGGATCAACCCAAATCCAGGAGAACACAAAATCCCACCCCTCCACATTCAGAAACCGAGAATTTCTCTCAGAAAATGTTTTTTTTTTTTGGGGGTGGGGAAAGCCCATTTTTCCTTAATTTTGCCAAGTCCCATGGAATTCTTGGATCCCACCTTGGATTTGGAGCTTTGGAAGCCATTCCAAACCCTATTCCCACCTTCAGAAACTGCCATTTTCTGACTTTTTTTTTGGGGAAAAAAACCCATTTTCTCACAATTTGGGATAAATCCCACAGAATTCCCATCTCCCACCTTAGACCTGGAGATGAAGAGGAAGCTCTGGGATCACCCCAGCTCCAGGAGAGCACACAATCCCACCTTTCCGCCCTCAGAAACCGCCATTTTGTGACCATAAACGCCATTTTTTTTTTATTTTTTTCCCTCTTCCAACCCCTTTTCCCACAGAATTCCCAGAATTACCTTGGATCTGGAGATGAAGAGGAAGCACCCGGCCAGGAGCAGCCCCTGGAGGGTGGCCTGGAGGTCGCTGAATTTGACTCCCTGCAGGAACAGCACGCTCTGGCTGTAGGCCAGCACCAGCGCGTTCAAAGCCAGGATTTTAAACATCTGCAGCGTGGTGACCAGAGTGCAGCGGCCCTGCTTGATCACGTGGCAGACTGAGGGGGAAAAAAATGGGAATTTCGGGAATTAGAAATCATGGAAAAGTGAGGGGGGAAAGAGTGAGGGGGTGTGGGGGCACCATGAGGGGAAAAAGGGCGGGAAAAGGGTGAGGGGGTGTGGGGTCTCCATGAGGGGAAAAAGGGAGGGAAAAGGGTGAGGGGGTGTGGGGTCTCCATGAGGGGAAAAAGGGCGGGAAAAGGGTGAGGGGGTGTGGGGGCACCGTGAGGGGAAAAAGGGAGGGAAAAGGGTGAGGGGGTGTGGGGCCGCCATGAGGGGAAAAAGGGAGGGAAAAGGGTGAGGGGGTGTGGGGTCTCCATGAGGGGAAAAAGGGCGGGAAAAGGGTGAGGGGGTGTGGGGCCGTCATGAGGGGAAAAAGGGTGGGAAAAGGGTGAGGGGGTGTGGGGCCGTCATGAGGGGAAAAAGGGTGGGAAAAGGGTGAGGGGGTGTGGGGTCTCCATGAGGGGAAAAAGGGAGGGAAAAGGGTGAGGGGGTGTGGGGGCGCCATGAGGGGAAAAAGGGAGGGAAAAGGGTGAGGGGGTGTGGAGGCGCCATGACGGGAAAAAGGGAGGGAAAATGGAATTTGGCCTGGGGTTTTCATGGATTTGGGAATTTAGAGCTGGAATGGGTTTAGGATTCTTTACAATAAAACCCAGCACATCATGAGTCTCAAATTCAGAGTGTGAGAGTTCCCAATTTTGGGTATAATCTGTGAAGGGGCAGGGGTTTGGCTGAGGGGGTTTGGGGCTGCCATGAGGGGAAAAAGGGTGGGAAAAGGGAATTTTGGGTGGGGTTTTCATGGATTTGGGGATTTAGGGTTGGAATGGACTCAGGATTGTTTAGGATAAAACAAAGGATACTTCGAGCTTCAAACCAGAACCCAAGAGCTCCACATTTTGGGAATTCTGAGCTGGAATGGGCTCAGGACTGATCAGATTTGGGGTTTACCCCCATTCCCACCCCCATTCCCACCCCCATTCCCAAGGTTTTTCCCAGTTTTTCCGGGCTGGGCACTCACTGCACTGGATGGAGGAGAGTTTGGAGGTGAAGGGGGCGGCGATGCTGGCGTCCCCCAGCTTCACCACCGGGGCCCTTTCCTCTTCCAGATCCCTCAGCACTTGGCTCAGCCGCTCCTGTGGGATTGGGAATTCCCAAAAAAAACCCCCAAATCACCCAGAACGGCCGGGAAATGGGCCCAGGATCCACCCAAATCCATTGGGGGGGAAAAGTGCAAGTTTGGGATCGTGGCTGATGGGGTTGGAGGTGACTTCCCACCTCCAGAATTCCAGGATTTATTCCATGTTATCCTTCTTCCTTCTTTTTCCCCCTTTCCCCACTGGAATTCCCTTTTTCACACTGGAATTCCCTCGTTTTTCCCACTGGAATTTCCTCTCTTTTCCCCCCTTTTCCAGCTCGAATTCCCCCTTTTTCCCACTGAAATTCCCTTTTTCCCCCATTTTCCCACTAAAATTCCCTCTTTTCCCACTGAAATTCCCTCTCTTTTTCCCCCCATTTTCCCACTACAATTCCCTCTCATTTCCCACTGAAATTCTCTCTCTTTTTTCCCCCTTTTCCAACTCAAATTCCCTCTCTTTTTCCCCATTTCCCCACTAGAATTCCTTCTTCTTTCCCACTGAATTCCCTCTCTTTTCCCCCTTTTCCACCTGGAATTCCGCCGAGCTCCCTGCCCACGGGTTGGGATCGGATCCATCCCCACCCAAACCCCAACCCCTTCAACCCTTCCCTTCCCAGGACTCAAAAATCCCGGGATAACTGAGGAATTCTCACCCTGTGCAGGGCCAGCTGCTCCTCCCGCTGGGCCAGGACTCGGTGCTTGGCTCCTCGGGATGAGGGTTTGACATTCCCGGCCGGAATTCCGGGCCTGGCGTCGCCCAGGCCGTCCCGGGGCCGCCGCTTCCGCTCGGGAAGGCGCTCGGGAGCGTTGGCCAGCAGGGCCACGCCTGGGAAAGGGGGGAAAGGGGGAAAAATTGAGGGGAAAAGGGGGAAAAATTGAGGGGGAAAATAGGAAAAATTGAGGGGGAAAAATTGGGGGGAAAATGGGGAAAATTGAGGGGGGAAATAGGAAAAATTGAGGGGGAAAAATTGGGGGGGAAAGGGGGAAAAATTGGGGGGAAAATGGGGAAAATTGAGGGGAAAAATTGGGGGGGAAATGGGAAAAATTGGGGGGGAAAGGGGGAAAAATTGAGGAGAAAAGGGGGAAAATTGGGGGGAAAGGGGGAAAAAATCGGGGGAAAAGGGGGAAATCAAAGGAAAAGGGAAAATTTGAGAAAGAAAGAGAAAATTGGGGGAAAAAGTGGGAAAAAATAAGGGGGAAAATGGGGGAAATTGGGGGAAAAATTGGGGGGAAAATGGGGAAAAATTGGGGGAGGCAAAGGGAGAAAAATTGAGGGGGGAAGGGGGAAAATTGAAGGGGAAAAGGGAGAAAATCAAGGGGAAAAGAGAAAATTGGGGAAAAAATCGAGGGGAAAAGAAGGGAGAAATCAGGGATAAAACCAAGAAATCAGAGAGAAAATCAGGAGAAAATGGGAAAAAATGGGGAAAATCAGGGAAAAAAACCAGAAACCAGAGGAAAAAATGGGAAAAGCAGAAAAAGCAGGAAAACCCTGCCCAGGAAAACCTGGAATTCCATCTTTATTTCCATTCCTGGCCCCAAAAATCCACCTCCAAAAGCTGGGAAATGCTGGGAACGGCATCGCCGGGGTTGGGATTTGGGGGAAATCCCGGGAATTTGGGGGAATTTGGGGGAATTTTGGGGATTTGCTCACCCACGTCGGCGTGTTTGAGCGCTCCCACGTCGTTGGTGCCGTCCCCGCACATCAGGGTGCAGTAGCCCAGGCTCTTCAGGGCAGTGATCACAAATTCCTGGAGATTTCCCGGAAAAAAAAACATCAGGAAAAGGTCCCGAAAGTCAGGAATTCTCGGTTGGGTTGAGGGGTGGGATGGTGGGGGAGTTGGGAATGGGAATTCCCCAAATTTGGGGTCTTTGGGATGGGAATTCCCAGGATTTAGAGATTTGGGAATGGGAATTCTCAGGATTTGGGAATTCCCACCCCAAACTCCCCAAATTTTGGGAATTCCCACCCCAAACCCCCCAAATCCTGGGAATTCCCACCCCAACCCCCCACATCCCCATTCCCAAACCCCCAAACCCCAGGAATTCCCACCTCAAACCCCTCAAATCCTGGAATTCCCATCCCAAACCCCCCAAATTTTCGGAATTCCCACCCCAAACCCCCCAAATTTCGGGAATTCCCACCCCGAACCCCCCAAATTTTCAGAATTCCCACCCCGAACCCCCCAAACTTCGGGAATTCCCACCCCGAACCCCCCAAATTTTGGGAATTCCCATCCCAAAGACCCCAAATCCTGGGAATTCCCACCCCAAACCCCCCAAATCCCGGGAATTCCCACCCTAAAGACCCCAAATCCTGGGAATTCCCATCCCAAACCCTGGAAACTCCCACCCCAAAGACCCCAAATTTTGGGAATTCCCACCCCAATGACCCCAGATCCTGGAAACTCCCACCCCAAACCCCCCAAATTTCGGGAATTCCCATCCCAAACCCCCCAAATTTCAGGAATTCCCACCCCAAACCCCCCAAATTTCGGGAATCCCCACCCCCAGCCCCTCTCACCTTCTGCTTGGGCGCCACCCTGGCGAAGACTCGGACGTGGGGGATGAGGCGGAGCAGCCGCTCCCGGTCCCGCAGCCGCAGCTGCTCCAGCCCCTCCCCCGTCAGGCAGAGCTCGAAGGGCTCGGTCAGATCCCGCAGGGAATCCGGGAATTCCGGGAGAGCCACGGAGCCGTCCCGGGAGCGCCACTGCCAGGGCAGCCCTGGGGAGAGAGAATTCCATGGGAATCTGGGAATTTGGGAATTCCGGGAGAGCCACGGAGCCGTCCCGGGAGCGCCACTGCCAGGGGAGCCCTGGGGGGAGAGAGAATTCCATGGGAATTCCATGGGAATTCCATGGGAATCTGGGAATTTGGGAATGCCGGGAGAGCCACGGAGCCGTCCCGGGAGCGCCACTGCCAGGGGAGCCCTGGGGGAACAGGAATGGGAATTCCATGGGAATTCCATGGGAATTCTATGGGAATGTGGGAATGGGAATTCCATGGGAATCTGGGAATGCCGGGATGGCCACTGCCAGGGCGGCCCTGTTGGAATGGATCCAGGGGAATTCCAGAGGGAATTCCAAGCCTAATCCCCATCTCCATTCTCAGTTCCCCAAACGCCCCCCCAGCATTCCCAACATTCCCAATCCCATTCCCAACATTCCCATTCCATTCCGGCTCCAGGGGCTGCAGGATCAGGATCCTCTCTCTCCTTGTGCCTCATTCCCAATCCCATCCCAGATCCCCAATCCCATTTTTCCCTTTTTTTCCCCATTTTTCCTGTTCTTTTTCTCGTTTTTCCCATTTTTTTTCCCCGTTGTTTTTCCCATTTTTCCCGGGTTTTTTTTCCATTTTTTTCCCCATTTTTCCCGGATTTTTTTCCCATTTTTTTCCCCATTTTCCCCATTTTTTCCCCCCCATTTTTCCCGTTGTTTTTCCCGTTTTTTCCCGTTTTTTCCTGTTGTTTTTCCCTGTTTTTTTTTCCCATTTTCCCCCTCGGTACCGGGGCGCTCCGGCGGCTGCAGGATCAGGATCCTCTCCTTGCTCAGGAAGTGCAGCTCCCTGGCCACGTGGCAGGCGGTCAGCGGGCTGTCCCCCGTGATCATCACCACCTGCAATCCCAGAAAAATGGGAATTCTTGGGAATTCTCAAAAAAAATCCCCAGAATTTTGAGGAATTCTCAGGAAAATCCCTGGAATTTGGGGAATTCCCGGGAGAATTCCGGCTGGGAAACGCCCCCAGGCTCCAAATCCAGAGGGGTTTTCCTGTTTTCCAGTTGGGGTTTTTCCCCATTTTCCTCTTGGAATTTTCCTGGTTCTAAACTGGAATTTTCCTGGTTTCGAACTGGAATTTTCCCAGATTTCCACCTGAATTTTTCCCTTTTTTCCCCTTGGAATTTTCCCTTTTTGAATCTGGAATTTTCCATTTTTCCCTTGGAATTTTCCCATTTTCAGCCTGAAATTTTCCTTTTTCCCTTGCAATTTTCTCATTTCCACCTGAATTTTTCCCTTTTTTCCACTTGGAATTTTCCCATTTTCCATCTGAAATATTCCACTTTTCCCTTGGAATTTTCCCATTTCCAATCTGGATTTTTTCCCAATTTTCCACTCAGGAATTTTCCCATTTTCAACCTGCAAATCCCCTATTTTCCCCCTCCCACCCCTCCGAAAACTCCCCCCTTTTCCCACCCTCCCCAAAATCTGGGAATTCCCAGAAATTCCCGGAATTCCTCACGTGGTGGGAAGCGCTCTGGATCTCTCGGATCACGGCCTTGGAATCGGCTTTGAGGGGGGAGGAGACCACGATGAATCCCACGAACCTCAGGTCGCATTCCAGGGATTCCCTCTTCATCTCCCGCACCTTTTCCGTGGAAAAAAATCCGGGATTCAGCATTCCAGAGGCAAATCCCTCTTCCTGTGGCTGATCCCTGGGATTTGGAGCAGCCCTGGGAGGAGTTTAGTGCTGCTAAAAGCTTGGAGAGATCCCAAATTCCGGAAAAAAATGGGGTTTTTCCTTGGAAAAATCCCTTTGGGATGCTCTGAAGGGGCTCTGGGATGGGAATTTCCCTGGAAAAATTCCTTTGGGATGCTCTGAAATGGGAATTTCCTTGGAAAAAATCCCTTGGGATGCTCTGAAAGGGCTCTGGGATGGGAATTTTCTTGGAAAAATTCCTTTTGGATCCTGTAAAAGGTCTCAGGGACAGCTGGAAACAGGAATTTCCCTGGAAAAACTCCCCAAAAATAATCTCTCCTTTTCCCAACCCTTCCCAAGCCTGGAATTCCAGGATTTTTTCCCATTTTTTCCCCGTTTTTTTTTTCACCTGCTGGTGGCTCAGGGCTCCCAACTCTTTGTAGCCCAGGGCCAGGACCCGCGCGCCCTCGTGGGAGAATTCCCGATGGATCTCGTGGTAGTTGCTGGGACATTGAGATAACTGAGGAAAAAAAAAACCCGGAAAATTTCCCATGAGTGAGGGATCTGAGGGAATTCCAGAGGGTTTTGGTGAAAAATTGGGAAAAATGAGGAGATTGGGGGGGAAAGGAGGAGGGGATTTGGGAGAATCGGGGTGGGATTTGAGGGAATTTGGGATAATTCAAGAATATTCCATTGGAATTTACAGTCCCCACCTCTTTTCCACCTCTTTGATCTCCCAAAACTCCGAAATTCTCATTTTTCCCTGGAATTTCCCTCACCAAAGCCTCTGGGCCCATCTTCCCCTGGAATTTCCCCTCACAGCAGGGCGGCCATTTTGACCTCCTGCCACTCCCAAATTCCCATTTTTCCTTGTTTTTTTCCCTGGAATTTTTCCCCTCACCATCGCATGCAGGATCTCTAGAGCATTCCCACCATCCTCAACTCCCTATTTTTCCCTGGAATTTCCTCCCCCACAGTCTCTGGGCCTATTTTTCCCTGGAATTTCCCCTCACTACAGGCTCTGGGCCCGTTTTACCCCTCACAGCAGGGCGGCCATTTTGACCTCCCACCATTCCCAGATTCCCATTTTTCCTTGGTTTTTCCCTGGAATTTTTCCCCTCACCATGGCGCACAAGGTCTCTGGAGCATTCCCACAATTCCCAGCTCCCTATTTTTCCCTGGAATTTCCTTCCCCACAGTCTCTGGGCCCATTTTTCCCTGGCATTTCCCCTCATTACAGGCTCTGGGCCCATTCTTCCCCTCACAGCAGGGCGGCCATTTTAACCTCCCACCATTCCCAAATTCCCATTTTTCCCTTGTTTTTCCCTGGAATTTTTCCCCAGAATTTTGCCCCTCACCACGGCGTGCAGGGTCTCTGGAGCATTCCCACCATTCCCAACTCTTTATTTTCCTTCCCCACGTCTCTGAGCCCATTTTTCTCTGGAATTTCCCCTCATTCCAGGCTCTAGGCCCATTTTTCCCCTCACAGCAGGGCGGCCATTTTGACCTCCCGCCATTCCCAAATTCCCATTTTTCCCTCGTTTTTCCCCAGAATTTTTCCCCGGAACTTTTCCCCGGAATTTTTCCCCTCACCATGGCGTGCAGAGTCTCAGGAGCACTCCCACCATTCCCAACTCCTTATTTTGCTTCACCACAGGCTCTGGGCCCATTTTTCCCCTCACAGCAGGGCAGCCATTTTGACCTCCCGCCATTCCCAAATTCCCATTTTTCCCTCGTTTTTCCCCTGGAATTTTTCCCCAGAATTTTTCCCCTGGAATTCTTCCCCTCACCATGGCGTGCAGAGTCTCAGGAGCACCCTTGACGGCCGCCAGGTATCGGATTTCTCCGGAGGCGTTTTCCAGGGAAGCCAGCACCGCCATCCTCTTCAGGGCACTGGAGAAATGAAAGCGCTGGTGAATTCTCATTCCCGGAGTTTTTAGACTCCTCGGGAAAACTTTCTCATCTGGAAACAAAGGAAATCAGGAAATCCTGAAAGGAGGTGCTGGGAGGGAAAAAGGAATTGGGAATAAGGGGGGGAAAAAAGAAGGATTTGGGGGTGGTTTGAGGGGGATTCGGGTGGAATTCTGAGGGGTTCGGGTGGAATTTGGCGGGAATTGTGGAGAAGTTTGGGAGATTCAGGGAATTCCATGGAATTCTGGATGATTTAAGAGGAATTGAAAGGAATTTGGACAGAATTTTGGATCATTCAGATGGAATTTTGAAAAATTTAGGGGGATTGATGGGAATTCAGGTGGAATTCAAGGGGATTTTTGTGAGGACCTTGTGGGATTTTGGCAGAATTTTTTAATGAGGATTTTGTGAGGATTTTTTGTAGTTTTCTGTGAGAACTTTGTGGGATTTTTGCTGAAAGATTTTTTTTTTTCTGACAGATTTTGAGGGATTTTTGTGGAATGAATTTGTGGGATTTTCCGTGATGATTTTGGGGGGATTTTGTGAGCATTTTGTGGGATTTTTGTAGGATTTTATGCGAGTTTTGGGTGGATTTGTGAATTTTTTTGCAGGGATTTTATAGGATTCTTTTTTGTACCATTCTGTGAGGATTTTGTGGAGATTTTTTTGGGATTTTCTGCGGGGATTTTGTGGAATATTTTTGGTGAGGGTTTTGGTGGGATTTTTATGGAAGAATTTTATGGGATTTTGTAGGATTTTTGGGGAGATTTTGGGGAATTTTTTGGGGGGACTTTTATGGAAGAATTTTGTGGGGTTTTGTGGGATTTTGATGGAAGAATTTTGTGGGGTTTTGTGGGATTTTGGGGGGGATTTTATGAGATATTCCACAGGGATTTCATACTACTTCCATAACATTTTGTGGAATTTTCTGCGGAACGATTTTCTGGGATTTTCTGTGGGGATTTTATGGAATATTTTTGGCGAGGATTTTGGTGGGATTTTTATGTAAGAATTTTGTGGGTTTTTGTGGGAATTCTGTGGTATTTTGGGGTGATTTTATTGGATTTTCTGCAGCGATTTCATATTAACTCTGCAGCATTTTATGAAACAAAAATCTGTGGGGTTTTTTCAGCGAAACTTTTTCGTTCCATTTTTTTTTTCCCCAGCTTTCTACAGCTTTTTCCACCCGAAACGCCTCCGAATTCCAGAAAAAAAAATCTGGGATTTGGGATTTACCTTTGGTCAGGGTCCAATCCACAGCTGTCAGCATGGCTTTCTCCAGAGGATCCCCCACGATTGTCCCGTCCTCCAGCTGCACCAGGGAGTGGCAGCAGGCGATGGCCCGGTGCGTTTCCAGAGGGATTTCGGACACTGGCAGCACTTCCTTGCCTTCCCTGAGGGAAAAATTTGGGAATTTTGGGATTGTCCCGAAAGGGGTTTTGTGGAGGGGATGTGGGGGGGGAAGAAAATGGAAGAATGGGGTGAAACGTTCAGAAAATTCCATTAAAAATGCCAGGAAAAATGCCAGGAAAGGCCACAAAAATCCTGTGAATTGCACAGAATATGTCGTAAAATGCCATAAAATTACCACAAAAAATTCTCACAAAATATACCAGAAAATCCCACAAAAATCTCATAAAAATCACACCAAAAAACCAACAAAAAAATCCCATAAAAAATGACATAAAATCCCACAAAAATCTCATGAAAATCTCACAAAAAATCCCATAAAAAATCCCACAAAACCCCCACAAAATACACCACAAAATCCCACAAAAAATGCCATAAAATCCCACAAAAAATGCCATAAAATCCCACAAAAAATGCCATAAAATCCCACAAAAATCCCACAAAAATCCCATTAAAAACCGAAAAAATCCCAAATCTGGCTGATTCCCACCCCTCCCCGAGGTATTCCCGTGGAATTCCCAGTGGGAATTTTGGGATCAAAATGAGGCGAAAACCTCCAAAAATCCCCTTAAAAAACCCCAAAAATTCCCTTAAAAACCCAAAAAATCCTAAAAAAAATCCCAAATCTGGCTGATTCCCACCCTTCCCAAGGTATTCCCGTGGAATTCCCGCCAGGAATTTTGGGATCAGGCCCCACCTGAGCCCGGCCACCCCTCGCACCACCAGGTGGTCGCTGGTCAAGGTCCCGGTTTTGTCGAAGCAGCAAACCTGGACCTTCCCGGCAAAGGGGATCCGGAAAGGCTCCGTGCAGTAAACGTCTGGGAAAAGGGGGAAAAAAGGGGAATTCTGAGGGGAAAGTTGGGAATTCTGAGGGGAAAGTTGGGAATTCTGAGGGGAAACGCTGGAAATTCTGAGGGGAAACGCTGGAAATTCTGAGGGGAAACGTTGGAAATTCTGAGGGGAAACGTTGAGAATGCTGAGGGGAAACGTTGGGAATGCTGAGGGGAAACGTTGGGAATGCTGAGGGGAAACGTTGGGAATTCTGAGGAGAAATTAAGAATTTTGGGGGGGAAATGAGAAAAAGCAGGAAAAAATTGGGAATTCTGAGGGGAAATTGGGCATTTTGAGGGGAAGGTTGTGAATTCTGAGGGAAAGTTGGGAATGCTGAGGGGAAAGTTGGGAATTCTGAAGGGAAAGTTGGGAATTCTGAGAAGAAATTAAGAATTTTGGGGGGGAAATGAGAAAAAGCGGGAAAAAATTGGGAATTCTGAGGGAAAATTGTGAATTTTGAGGCGAAATTGGGAATTTTGAGGGGAAAACTCAGAATTTCTGAGGAAAAATTGGGAATTTTGATCGAAAACTCCAGAATTTTCCATTCCCTCCCCCCTCAGCCCAACCCAAGTCTACCCCTGTGCATTCCCAGCATTCCCAAATCCCGGAATTCCCCGGGAATTCTCACAGAGCTTGGCCAGGGCAATCAGGGAGGTGTTGACAGCCAGGGAGAGCTCGATGGGCAGCTCGGGGGGCACCACCGACGTCAGGATCAGGGCACACTCCAGGAACAGGCGGTACTGGTTCCGTCTGGGATCCTTGGTGCCTGGAAAAATGGGAAAAATGGGATTAAAAAGGGAAAAAATGGGAGAAAAACGGGAAAAAATGGAATCAGGATTGGGAAAAATGGGGGGAAAATGGGGTAAAAATGGGGTTAGGATGAGGGAACATTCCAGGAACAGGCGGTACTGGTTCCTCCTTGGGTCCTTGGTGCCTGGAAAATGGGATAAAAATGGGAAAAATATGATTAAAAAGGGAAAAAATGGGATAAAAATGGGGAAAAATGGGAGAAAAATGGGAAAAATGGGGTCAGGATCAGGGCACGCTCCAGGAACAGGCGGTGCTGGTTCCTCCTTGGGTCCTTGGTGCCTGGAAAATGGGAAAAATTTGGATTAAAATGGGAAAAAATAGGATCAAAAGGGGAAAAATGGGGGGAAAATGGAGAAAATGGGGGGAAAATGGGGTCAGGATCAGGGCACATTCCAGGAACAGGCGGTGCTGGTTCTTCCTTGGGTCCTTGGTGCCTGAGAAATGGGAAAAATGGGATAAAAATGGGAAAAAATGAGAAAAAATGGGGTCAGGATTGGGAAAAATAGGATAAAAATGGGATGAAAATGGGATCAAAATGGGAAAAAATGGAGTGAAAATGGGACAAAAATTAGATTAAAAAAGGGATAAAATGACATTAAATGGAGTCAAACAGGCAAAAAGGAGCTCAGCACTGGGAGAACTGGGAGAACTCTGGGCCCCAAATCCCTGGTGGCCCCAAATCCCCGGAATTCCCGGAATTCCCACCCTGGATCCAGACGTAGGCGGCGGCGGCCACGGCGAAGACCAGGAGGAAGAGGATGAAGATGAAGGTCTCCAGGTTGTTGGCTGTCACTCTCTTCACCCCGAACAGGATGGTCCTCAGCAGCTTGCCCTGGGAAAAGAGGGAATTCCGGGAGAATTCCCAGAAAATTCCGGGAAAAACCGACCCAAGATCCCTTTAAAAACCCCACAGGGTTCTGGGTTTTTTTCCAGATCTTAAAGGAATTCTTACGAAAAGTCAAAATTCCTTTAAAATCCTACAAGATTCCAAAAGAAAAATTGAATTTCTTCCAGATCCTACAAAATTCCTTCTAAAAAACCCAGAATTCCTTAAAAATCCTACAGGATTCCTTCAAAAAAACCTGGAATTCCTTCAAAAAACCCAGAATTCCTCCAAAATTCTACGGATTTCCTTCAAAATTCCGAGAGATTCCTTGAAAATCCCACGGAATTCCCCCCAAACCCCCCAAGAATTCCTGAAAAAGGAGCAGGGAACGGGAATTCCAACGCTGGGAAAAGCTGGAATTCCCTCCCAGCCCGGGAATTCTTCCCATTCCCTTTTCCCAGCCCCCGTTTCCCGGGAATTTTTGGGAATTTTTTGGGGAATTTTTGGGAATTCTGCCTCACCTGGGAGGTGTTGAAGCCGGTGCGGAGGGCGAAGGCCAAGCACCCGTTATCCACGGCTGGGGGAGGGGAGAGAATCCAGGTCAATCCCAGGGAATTCCCAGGGAATTCCCAGGAAATTCCGGAGGAAATCCCGGAAAAAATTCCTGAGGAAATCCTGGAGGAAATTCCAGGAAATCTCAAGGAAATCCTTGAGGAAATCCTGAGGGAATTCCTGGGAATTTTGGGATGGGAATCCTGAGGGGTTTTGGGGCTGGGAAATTGGGAATTTCAAGGTGGGGATTTGGGAATTTTGGGGTGGGAAGCCCGGGGATTTGAGGAGGGGAATCCTGGGGGTTTCAAGGTAGAAAATCGGGAACTGAGGCCAGGAATTTGGGAATTGGGGCCGGGAATTTGGGAATTGGGGCTGGGAATTTGGGAATTGGGGCGGGAATTTGGGAATTGGGGCGGGAATTTGGGAATTGGGGCCGGGCGGGCAGAGCTCACGGCGCAGGCCGGCGGCGGCGCGCTGGGGCGGGATGTGCTGGATGACGCGCGTGCCCCCGAAGAGAACGTGCAGCCGCCCGTCCGAGGCCAACTCCAGCACCCGCTCGGGGCTCAGCCCCTCCACCGGCTCCTGTGGGGCAGGGAGAGCTCAGGGACCCCTGGGACCCACACATCCCCCTGTGGGGCAGGGAGAGCTCAGGGACCCCCAAACACTGACCCACACATCCCCAACATCCACCCCAACTCCAGCACCCGCTCGGGGCTCAGCCCCTCCACCGGCTCCTGTGGGGCAGGGGGGGCACCTTAGGGACCCCTGGGACCCACACATCCCCTCCTCAGCCCCTCCACCAGCTCCTGTGGGTGGGGAGCACCTTAGGGACCCCCAAACACTGACCCACACATCCCCCTCCTCACCCCCAACTGTTCCTGCGATTTTCCCATTTTTTTCTTGTTTTTCCTGGATTTTTTTCCCTTTTTTTCAGGTTTTTACCCCATTTTTTCCCCATTTTTCCTGGGGTTTTTTCCCTTTTTCCCCCCATTTTTCCAGGTTTTTTTCCCATTTCTTTCCCATTTTTCCTGGGGTTTTTTCCCATTTTTTCCCCATTTTCCAGGGGTTTTCCCCATTTTTTCTGGGTTTTTTCCCATTTTTTTTCTCTTTTTTCCTGGGTTTTTTTTCCCCATTTTTCCTGATTTTTTACCCTATTTTCCCCCCATTTTTCGCAGGGTTTTTTTCCCATTTTTTCCCATTTTCCCTGCTTTTTTCCTCATTTTTCCTGGTTTTTTCCCCATTTTTTCCCCAAATTCTTCCCATTTTTCATTTTTTACCCCATTTTTCCCCCTTTTCCCCCCAAACCTTCATCTGTGGCACCGACTCCCCCGTCAGCATCGCCTCGTCCACCACGCAGCGACCCCGGAGCAGGAGGAGATCACAGGGCACCAAATTCTCCTGGGGGGAGCGACCTGGGGGCACAAAATTCCCAAAATTCCGGAAATTCCCGAAATTCCCAAAATTCCCAAGCCAAAAATCCCAATTTTCCCCTTTTTTGCTCCAAAAATCCCAATTTTTGGGGCATTTTTCCATAAAAATTCTCTTTTTTTGGAGACTTTTCCCATTAAAATCTCCATTTCTGGAAAATTTTCCACAAAATTCTCATTTTTTTGGCATTTTTTCATGGAAAAATTCCATTTTTGGGGCATGTTTCCCTGGAAATCTCCATTTTTGCCCATTTTTCCATGAAAATTCCCATTTTTTGCAGCATTTTCCCCGAAAATTCCCATTTTTTACCGATGGAAACGACGTCCCCGGCCACGATCTCGTCGCTGGAAATCGGCCGCCACTTCCTGTTCCTGTAGACCTGGAAAAATTCCCAAAAAAACCCCAAAATTCCCAATTTTGGGATAAAATCAGGGAAAAAACGATGGGAAAAGGGACAAAATTCCAATTTTTGGGACAAAATCCACACTAAAAACCACCAAAAAAAACCCCAAAAATCCAAATTTTGGGATAAAATCAACAGGAAAATGATGGAAAAAGGGACAAAATTCCAATTTTTGGGAAAGAATCAATAGGAAAAGGAGAAAAAAAAAAACCCAAAAAATCCAAATTTTGGGATAAAATCAGTGAAAAAAATGATGGAAAAAAAGGACGAAATCCCAATTTTTGGAAGGAATCTGTGAGGAAAAGAAAAAAAAAAAAACCCAAAAATCCATATTTTGGGATAAAATCAGTGAAAAAATTATGAAAAAAGGGACAAAATCCCAATTCTTTGGGAAAAAATTTATCCAAAAACCCCCAAAAATCCAAATTCTGGGATAAAATCAGTGAGAAAAAGACACGAAAAGGGACAAAATCCACTAAAAAAACCCCAAAAATCCCAATTTTCACCCCAAAACCCCCAGGAAAAAACCCCCAAACCCTCCAAACCTTGACTCCAATGCCTCCCAGAGGATCAGAATTCCCAAAATTCCCGGAATTCCCGGAATTCCCACCTGGATCATGAAGGGTTTGTTGCCCATTTTCCGGATCTCCGAGAGGTTCCGCAGCTGCTGCTGCACCAGCGACGCCTCGAAGGCCACGAGCATGGAGAGGGTGAAGACGCTGTAGTACCAGAACTCGTCCAGGCACCACAGGGCCACGCAGAACACCTGGGGAAATCCAGGGAAAATCAGGGAATTCCTGACATTCCAGGGAATTCCTGAAATTCCAGCCCAGAATTCCTGAGATTTCAGCCCAAAATTCCTGAAATTCCAGGGAAAACGGGACCAAAATCGCCCCAATCCAGCCCCAAATCCCTCAATTTTCAGTTCAGAATTCCTCAAGTTTCACCCCAGAATTCCTCAAGTTTCACCCCAGAATTCCTGAAATTCCAGCCCAGAATTCCTGAAAATTTCAGCCCAGAATCCCTGAAATTCCAGGAAAAACGGGACCAAAATTGTCCCAATCCAGCCCAGAATTACTGAAATTCCAGCCCAAAACCCCGGAAATTTCAGCCAAAAATCCCTGAAATTCGGGGATTTTTCCCAGTTTTTTCCCTATTGTTTTTCCCCAAATCCTGGGATATTTTTCCCAGTTTTTTCCCTGTTTTTTTTTTCCCAAATCCTGGGATATTTTTCCCAGTTTTTTCCCTGTTTTTTTTTTCCCAAATCCTGGGATATTTTTCCCAGTTTTTTCCCTGGTTTTTTTTCCCAAATCCTGGGATATTTTTCCCAGTTTTTATTCCTGTTTTTTTTTCCCAAATCCTGGGATTTTTCCCGGTTTTCATTCCCGGTTTTTACCTGGAAGACGAAGAACGGCGCCGTCGCCCTTTCCTTGAACAGCTCCAGGAACTCTGGCACCACCATCTCTGCCCTGGGAAGAGGAAAATCCTTGGAATTCCTGGAAAAATCCTGGAAAAATCCCAGGAAAATTCCTGGGAAAAATCCTTGGAAAAATCCTGGAAAATATTCTGAAAAATTCCTGGAAATTTCTGGAGAAAATCCTTAGAAAAATTCTAGAAAGTTCCTGGAAAAGTCCTGGAAAAATCCTTGGAAAAATCTTGAAAAATAATTGGAAAAATATTTGGAAAAATCCTCGGAAAACCCCTGGAAAATCCTGGGAAAAATCTGGGAAAATCTCGAGAAAATCCCTGGAAAAATCCTTGGAAAAATCTTTGGAAAATCCTGTGATTTTTTCCTGGAATATTTTGGGATTTTTTTCCCAGAACATTTGGAAATTTTTTCAAAAAAATATTTGAAGATTTTCCCCATGAAATTTATGGATTTTTCCAGGAATATTTGTGGATTTTTCCTGGAATATTCACAGACTTTTTCTGAAATATTTGGGATTTTTTTCTGGAATATTTTTGGATTTTTCCTGAAACATTTTACCATTTTCCCAAGAATTTTTCCCAACATTCCAACCTTTCCCCAGAACATTCCAGAACATTTTAAGGAATATTTTCCCCCCTCTCTCTCTCACTTGTTATTCCCGAATTTCCTCTCGGCTTCCCGGATTTCCTGCTCCTCCTGGAATCCTCTGGAATTCTGATAAAATCCCAGGGGCAGCTCCACGGGGAAAGCCACGGGCAGGAATTGTTTTTTTCCATGGATTTCGTAGGAATATTTGATTTTCTGGAACTCAAAGCTCAGAGCTTCCTGCCCATCCTCGCCCTGAAAGGAGAAAAAAATCAAAAAAAATTCCAAATTTCTCATTTTTCCCAAAAAATTCCAGCTGGGATTGGGGGGAAAAGGTTGGAATTCTGAGGTTTTGGGGAAAAAAATGGAATTTTTGAGGGGTTTTGGTTGGGAATTCCGGGGTTTTAATCAATTAATTGGGGGGTTGGGGATGGGTTTGGCAGAATTCCTGGATTTTTCCCATTTTCAGGGATAAATCCCAGCAGAATTCCCAGACTTTCTGGGATGAATTCCAAAGAATTCCCAGATTTCCCCATTTTCACTCAGAATTCCCAGATTTCCCCATTTTCAAGGATAAATCCCCTCAGAATTCCCAGATTTTCCCCATTTTCACTCAGAATTCCCAGATTTCCCCATTTTCAGGAATAAATCCCCTCAGAATTCCCAGATTTCCCCATTTTCAGGGATAAATCCCCTCAGAATTCCCAGATTTCCCCATTTTCAGAGATAAATCCCCTCAGAATTCCCAGATTTCCCCATTTTCACTCAGAATTCCCAGATTTCCCCATTTTCAGGGATAAATGCCCCCAGAATTCCCAGATTCCCTCACCTGCTCCCTGTGGAGGGGCACCAGCTCCACGGAGCCGTTGTTGGGCGTGGGCACCACCTTGGCCAGGGTGGCTTTTTGGGGACAGGGCTCCTGCAAAACAGAGGGAAAATCCCCTTTAAATCAGATTTTTTATCCCATTTTTTTATCCCTTCAAAATCCCATTTTTATTGCATTTAAATCTCATTTTTCATTCCTTGAAAATCCCAGTTTTTATCCCATTAAAATCCCATTTTTATCCCATATAAATCCCATTTTTTAGCCCTCAAAAATCCCTTTTTTTTAATCCCATTTAAATCCCATTTTTTACCCCATTTAAATCTCATTTTTTATCCCTTTAAAATCCCACGTTTATCCCTTGAAAATCCCATTTCTATCCCTTGAAACCCCAAATCCCATCAGCCCCCAATCCCCTCAGACCTCAAATGGCCCCAAATCCCCCCAGTTCCCAAATCCCCCGAGACCCCAAATCCCCCTCAGACCCCAAATCCCCCTCAGACCCCAAATCCCCTCAGCCCCCAAACCCCCTCAGCCCCAAACCCCCTCAGCCCCCAAATTTCCCCCAAATCCCCTCAGAGCCCCCAAATCCCCCTCAGATCCCCCCTCAGCCCCAAAATCCCGCCCAAACCCCCTCAGCTCCAAATCTCCCTCACATCCCCTCAGTTTCCAAATCCCCCCTCAGACCCCAAACCCCCTCAGCCCGCAAACCCCCTCAGCCCCCAAATCTTCCCCAAATCCCCTCAAGCCTGAAATCGCCCCCAAATCTCCTCCAAATCCCCTCAGCTCCCAAATCCCCTCAGCCCCCAAATCCCCTCAGCCCCGAATCTCCCCCAAACCCCCTCAGCCCCCAAATCCCCCTCAGCCCCCAAATCGCCTCAGATCCCCCCTCAGCCCCAAACCCCCTCAGCCCCAAATCCCGTCAGCCCCAAACCCCCTCAGCCCCGCTCCCCCCTCAGCCCCCGAGCCCGCTCACCCTGACGCAGCTGAGCGCGCACTCGGCGTGCACGGACCAGAGCCCGGCCAGCGCCGTCAGCACCTGCAGAGCCGCGATGGCGCCGAGCGCCAACAGCGCCGCTTCGGGCGGCGCCGCCCCCTCCCCCGGCGCCCACAGGCGCGGCCCCCACAGCCACAACCAAGCCGGGTAAAGGCCGGCGGCGAAAGGCAGCACGGTGCCGCGGAGAAGCCGCGGCCGCCGCCGGTAAAGCGTCACCGACGAGACCAGCTCGTCCTCTGGGGCCGCCGCGGCCGCCGCCATTTTAGCTCCTCCCTCAGGGCGCCGCTTCCTCTTTCGCTTTGGCATCTGCGCATGCGCCGGGCCCGCGTTTCCCGCCTCGGCGGTGGCGCGTGCGCAGAAGGGAAGGAGTGGCGGAAGTGAAGGGAAGGAGGAGGCGCCATGTGAGTGAGGGGCGGCGGCGCCGGTCCCGGTCCCCTCGTGTCCCCCCCGGTGTCCCCTCGTGTCCCCTCCGGTGTCTCCTCGGTGTCCCCCCGGTGTCCCCTCGGTGTCCCCTCGGTGTCCCCTCGTGTCCCCCGGTGTCCCCTCGGTGTCCCCTCCGTGTCCCCTCCTGTTCCAGCCCCGCTGTCCCCCCGGTTGTGCCACCCCGGTGTCCGCGCTTGTCCCGGGGAGGTGCCACTGTCACTGTCTCTGTGTCACTCTGTCTGTCTGTCTGTCCAGGGAGGCTCTAGCCGTCACTGTCACTCTGTCTGTCTGTCTGTCCAGGGAGGCCCTGACCCTCACTCTGTCTGTCTGTCTGTCTGTCCATCACTCTGTCTGTCTGTCTGTCTGTCCCAGGGAAGCCCTGGCCGTCACCGCCCGGCTCTGCGGGCCGCAGCTGGAGCGGCTCTGTGTCCCTGTGTCATTGTCCCTGTGTCACTCTGTCCCTCTGTCTGTCCGTCTGTCTGTCCAGGGAAGCCCTGTGTCACTCTGTCCCTGTGTCCCTGTGTCCCTCTGTCTGTCTGTCTGTCCCAGGGAAGCCCTGTGTCACTCTGTCTGTCTGTCTGTCTGTCCCAGGGAGGCTCTGGCCCTCACGGCCCAGCTCTGCGGGCCGCAGCTGGAGCGGCTCTGTGTCCCTGTGTCACTCTGTCTGTCTGTCTGTCTGTCTGTCTGTCCCAGGGAAGCCCTGTGTCACTCTCACTCTGTCCGTCTGTCCATCCAGGGAAGCCCTGGCGCTCACGGCCCAGCTCTGCGGGCCGCAGCTGGAGCGGCTCTGTGTCCCTGTGTCACTCTGTCTGTCTGTCTGTCCCAGGGAAGCCCTGTGTCACTCTGTCTGTCTGTCTGTCTGTCTGTCCCAGGGAGGCCCTGGCGCTCACCGCCCAGCTCTGCGGGCCGCAGCTGGAGCGGCTCTGTGTCCCTGTGTCACTGTCCCTGTGTCACTCTGTCTGTCTGTCTGTCTGTCTGTCCCAGGGAGGCCCTGGCGCTCACCGCCCAGCTCTGCGGGCCGCAGCTGGAGCGGCTCTGTGTCCCTGTGTCACTGTCCCTGTGTCACTCTGTCTGTCTGTCTGTCTGTCTGTCCCAGGGAGGCCCTGGCGCTCACCGCCCAGCTCTGCGGGCCGCAGCTGGAGCGGCTCTGTGTCCCTGTGTCACTGTCCCTGTGTCACTCTCACTCTGTCTGTCTGTCTGTCCGTCCCAGGGAGGCGCTGGCCCTCACTCTGTCTGTCTGTCCGTCTGTCTGTCCCAGGGAGGCGCTGGCGCTCACCGCCCAGCTCTGCGGGCCGCAGCTGGAGCGCTTCGGGCGCTGCGTGGCCGAGAGCCCCGGGAATTGGCCCCGGGACTGTCACCGCCTGTCCCTGAGCGTCAGCGACTGCGCCAGCGCCCAGTGAGGGGCACCGGGGGCACTGGGGGGACTGGGATAGTGGGAGTACTGGGGATACTGGGAGTACTGGGGGTACTGGGGGGACTGGGGATACTGGGATAGTGGGATACTGGGGGGACTGGGGACACTGGGATAGTGGGGTACTGGGGGTACTGGGGATACTGGGATATTGGGATACTGGGGACACTGGGATAGTGGGATACTGGGGATACTGGGATAGTGGGATACTGGGAGTACTGGGATACTGGGAATACTGGGAGTACTGGGATAGTGGGATACTGGGGGAATGGGGATACTGGGAGTACTGGGGATACCGGGGGCACTGGGGATACTGGGGGGACTGGGGATACTGGGGGCACTGGGGACGCTGATCCCAATCCTTGGGGTCGATCCCGATTTTTTTCCGATTTTTCCCCGAACTTTCCCTGATTTTGCCCCAATATTTCCCGAAATTTTTTCCCAAACTTTCCCCATTTTCCCTGATTTTTTTCCCCGAATTTCCCCCCAATTTCTCCCATTTCTCCCCCTCCCTCCCCCCTTCCCCAGCCCCCTGATCCGGCAGATCCGCCGCCGCTGCTCCGATTCCTTCGGCGCCTTCGAGCGCTGCCTGCGGGAGCGGCCCCGGAGCGCCGCCCAGTGCGGCCCCGAGGTCACCCAGTTCCTGCTCTGCGCCCAAAGTGTCACCCAAAGTGACACCCAGGGGGGCACCCATGGGGAGAGCCCCGGTGCCACCCCCGGGGGCGCCTCCCCAGGTGAGTCTGGGGCTGGAATTTTGGGGTAAAAATGGGAATTAAACCCCAAATTCGGTCCCAAATGTCACCCAGTTCCTGCTGGGCGCCCAAAATGTCACCCAGGGGGGCACCCAGAGTGTCACCCATGGGTGTCACCCCCGGGGGCACCTCCCCAGGTGAGTCTGGAGCAGGAATTTTGGGGTAAAAATGGGAATTAACCCCCAAATTCGGTCCCAAATGTCACCCAGTTCCTGCTGTGCGCCCAAAATGTCACCCAGGGGGGCACCCAGAGTGTCACCCATGGGTGCCACCCCCGGGGGCACCTTCCCAGGTGAGTCTGGAGCTGGAATTTTGGGGTAAAAATGGGAATTAACCCCCAAATTTGGCCCCAGTGTCACCAAATCTGTGCTCTGTGCTCAAAGTGGCACCCAAAATGGCACCCAAAGGGGCACCCATGGGTGGCACCCCCAGGGGAACCTCCCCAGGTGAGTCTGGAGTGGGAATTTGGGGTAAAATTGGAAATAAAATTCACTAAAATCCACCCAGGTCCCACTTTTTTCCTTGGAAAAACGGGGGGAAAAAAAGGAATTTTGGGGAGGAAATTTGGGAAAAAAATGGAATTTTGAGGGAAAAAAAGGAATTTTAGGAAGGAAATTGGAGAAAAAAATGGAATTTTAGGAGGGAATTTGGGGAAAAAATGGAATTTTAGGAGGGAAATTTGAATAAAAAGGAATTTTGAGGAAAAAAAAGGAATTTTGGGATTCAAAACCTGATTTTTTTTTCCTTTTTTTTTTCCTCCCCAGAGAATCCCCGGAATTGAAGCCCCTCCAAGGAAAACCTCGGAAATTTCTGGAATCTGGGGAATTTCCCCTCTGGAAAAGGAAGAATTCCCGCAGATTCCCGAGTTTTATCCCAAAAAATAAAAAATTCCAGGAAAATTCTTCGGGATGGGACCAAAAATTCCCAGAAATTCCCAGAAATTCCCAAAACACTTTGAAACTTTTCCCTTTTTAAAATTTTTTTTTATTTCCCACCCACAAAAAAACCCCAAAAAAAAACCAAAAAGAAGAAAAATTCCCCAAAAATTCCCCCCGAAATTCCCAAAATTTGGTAATGGGAGAGAAAGGGAAAATCCCAAATTCCTGGGAATTCCTGGGGGGGGTTGGGATTCCTGGGATGGGGAATTTTGGGATTTTTGGGATTTCCAGGATGGGGAATTTCAGGATTTTTGGGATTTCCAGACTCAGGAATTTGAGAATTTTCAGGATTGGGATTTTCCAGCTCCAAACCGGGATGGGGATTTCCAGGATTGGGAATTTTGGGATTCCCAGGATCAGGAATTTCGGGATTTTGGGGATTTCTGGGATCAGGAATTTTGGGATTCCTGGGATTGGGAATTTTGGGATTTTGGGGATTTCTGGGATCAGGAATTTTGGGTTTTTTGGGATCCCCGCGGTGTCAGGAGGTGAAGTAGGAGCTCTGCATGGAGAACAGGCGGGCGATGGGATCCCCAGCCCCGGGAATTCCAGGAATTCCGGGAATTCTGGGATCCCCAGCCCCGGGAATTCCAGGAATTCCGGGAATTCTGGGATCCCCAACCCCGGGAATTCCAGGAATTCCGGGCATTCCCAGGAGCAGCTGCTGGGAATTCTCCTCTCCCAAGGATCCCAGGGCGGCCCCGGAAAATTCCTGGAAAATTCCCTCGGAGCCTGGGAAAGGCGGGAAAAGGAGGGAAAATCAGGGAAAATTGGGGAAAATTGGGAAAAATCAGGGAAAAATTGGGAAAAATCAGGGAAAAATTGGGAAAAATCAGGAAAAACCAGGAAAAATTGGGAAAAGGGATTGGGGAGGGGAGGAACTGGGAGGGGGCCTCAGCATTCCCATTTCCCATTCCCACTTTTCCCCATTCCCGATTTTTTTTTCCCCAATTTCCCATCCCCAAATTTTTTCCCACTTTTCCCCCAAAATTCCCAGGAATTCCCCCAAGCCTGGAGCCCCCCCGGGGGTCATTCCCGGCCAGACCATTCCCAGAATTCCCAGAATTCCCCGGATTTACCGTGGGCCTGGAACATTCCCAGCTCCAGCCCGAGGCCGTTGGGCTCCGGGGGCGGCGGCGGCGAAATCCGGGAGAGCGGAGCCGGGCCTGGAATGGCGGGAAACGGGAATGGCGGGAATTCTGGGATTCCCAAAATTCCATTTCCCATTTTTCCCATTCCCATTTTCCCCATTCCCATTTTTTCCTATTTTCCCCTTTTCTTTCCCATTTTTTCCCAGTTTTTCCATCTTTATTCCCAACTTTTCCCTCTTTTTTTCCTCTTTTTCCCTCCTTTTTTTCCCCATTCCCATTTCCCATTCCCATTTTTCCCATTTTTTCCCATTTTTCCCCATTTTTTCCCATTCCCGACCTGGAATTTCCCCTCTGGAATTCTCCAGCTGCTGCTGCTGCTGCTGCTGCTGCCTGCGGGCCATTTTCTTCATCTGCAGGAAAATCCCCAAAATTTCCTGGGAAAATCCCAAAAAAACCCCAGGAAAATCCCAAAAAACCCCGGGAAAATCCCCCCAAAAAACCCCGGGAAAATCCCCCCAAAAAACCCCAGGAAAATCCCAAAAAACCCCACCGAGCTGGGAGGATTTGGGGGTTTTTGGGGTTTTTTTTTCTCCCGGAATTCCGGGAATGTTGGGAATGTTGGGAATGCCCACCTTGGCTCGCTGGTTCTGGAACCAGACCTGCACCACCCGAACCGTCAGCCCCGTCTGGGCCGCCAGCGCCTCCCGCACCTGGAACCCGGAATTCCGGGAATGGGGGGGAAAATCCCTTGGGATTCCAACCCCAAATCCCCAAATCCCAGAATCCCAGAATCCCCCATTCCCAAAATCCCAAACCCCCAAATGCCCAAATCCCAGAATCCCTTGGTCCCCGAATCCCAAAATCCCAGGATCCCCCGGTCCCAAAATCCCAAATCCCCAAATCCCCAAAGCCCAAAACCCCCAAATCCCCAAAATCCCAAACCCCCAAACCCCAAAATCCCCCAACCCCAAAATCCTCAAACCCCCAACCCCCAAGTCCCCAAAATCCCAAACCCAAACTCCCCAAATTTGGGGATTTCGGGACCTTCCTGCAGGGTTTGGCCGAGATCTCGAAGGAGGCTCGGAACGCCCGGCGCTGCTGCCAGCTCAGGATGGTCCGGGGCCGCTTGGGGCCCTTGGAATTCCGGGAATTCCGGGAATTTGGGGAATTCTGGGAATCTTGGGAATCCCGGGAATCCGCGGCCGCCTCGGGAGCTGCCCGGGAAAAACGGGGATTTGGGATTTTGGGGATTTGGGGATTTGGGAGGGGCTTGGGGCCCTTGGGATCCTTCCCGGGGGAATTCCGGGAATTCTGTAAAAATCCCCAAAAAACCCCCCCCAAATTCCCAAAAAATCCCAAAAAAAATCCAAAAAAAATCCTGAAAAATTCCAAAAAATTCCCCAAAAATCCCCCCAAAATTCCTAAAAAATCCACAAAAAGTCCAAAAAAAATCCCCCCAAAATTCCCAAAAAATCCGAAAAAATCTGAAAAAAAATCCTCCAAAAATCCCTAAAAAATCTGAAAAAAAATCCCCAAAAAAATCCCAAAAAATTCCCCAAAAATCCCCCCAAAATTCCCAAAAAATCCTCAAAAAATCCCCCAAAAATCCGAAAAAATCCAAAAAGAATCCTGAAAAAATCTGAAAAAAATCCCCCCAAAATCCGAAAAAATCTGAAAAAAATACCCAAAAAATCCCGAAAAAATCCCGAAAAAATCCCAAAAAAAATCTGAGAAAAATCCCCCAAAAATCTGAGAAAAATCCCCAAAAGATCTGAGAAAAATCCCCAGAAAATCAAAAAAAAATCCCCCAAAAAATCCCCAAAAAATCCCCAAACCTCCCCAAACTTTTCACTCACCTGTCTCCTCCTCCCCGTGCTCAGTTCCCGTTTCCCCGGCGCATTTCCCGGTGCAGAGGATGCGGCCCTGGCGCAGCACGAAGCGATCCCCGCGGCGCAGGGGGCGGCCGCAGCGGCCGCAGCCGAGGCAGCGCGGGTGGAAGAGGCGGCGCTGCACGCGCTGCACCCGCTCCCGCTGCCCCAGGCGGGCGCCGCAGCTGCTGCAGCGCGCCGGGAACAGCCTGGGGGGGAAAAGGGGGGAAAATTGGGGGGTCTGGGGGAGAAATTTTGGGATTTGGGGGGAAAGTTTGGCGGAAAACTCCAGGAGTTGTGGGGAAAAAATTCTGGGGTTTGGGGGCTGGAAATGCCAAAGTTTGGGGGGGAAAAATCCCGAAGTTTGAGGGGAAAACTCCAGGAGAAATCCAAAGTTTGGGGGGAAAGCCCTGGGATTTATAGGGGGAAGTTCTGGGATTTGGGGGCTGGAAATCCCAAAGTTTTGGGGGGAAGAACCTCAGGAGTTGGGAGTAAAATCTTCTGAAGTTTGGGGGGAAAACTCCGGGATTTGGAGGGGGAAATTCTGGGGTTTGGGGGCTGAAAATGCCAAAGTTTGTGGGAAAAACTCGAGGAAAAATCCCAAAGTTTGGTGGGGAGAACTCTGGGATTTGGAGGGGAAAATTCTGGGATTTGGGGGCTGGAAATGCCAAAGTTTGGGGGGAAAATCCCAAAGTTTGGTGGGGAGAACTCTGGGATTTGTGGGGGAAAATCCAAAAGTTTGGAGGAAAAATCCCAAAGTTTGAGGGGAAAACATCCTCAAGTTTGGTGGGGAGAACTCTGGGGTTTGGAGGGGGAAATTCTGGGATTTGGGGGCTGGAAATGCCAAAGTTTGGGGGGAAAAATCCCAAAGTTTGGGGGGAAAAATTTCTGGGGTTTGGAGGCTGAAAATCCCAAAGTTTGGGGGGAAAACTCCGGGAAAAATCCAAACGTTTGGAGGAAAAATCCCAAAGTTTGGGGGGAAAATTCTGGGATTTGTGGAGGAAAATCCAAAAGTTTGGAGGAAAAACCCCAAATTTTTGGGGGAAAACTCTGGGATTTGGAGGGGGAAATTCTGGGGTTTGGGGGCTGGAAATGCCAAAGTTTGGGGGGAAAATCCCTGGGATTTGTGGAGAAAAAATTCTGAAGTTTGGGGGTAAAAATCCCAAAGTTTGGGGGGAAAACTCCAGGAAAAATCCAAAGGTTTGGAGGAAAAATCCCAAAGTTTGGAAACTGGGGAAAAAGCCTTGAAAAATTGGAGGGGAATGGGAAACAAAAGGCAAAAAAATGGGGAAAAATCAGAAAAAAATCAGAAAAAAATGGGAAAAAATCAGAAAAAAATGGGGGAAAAGTGGGAAAAAGTGGGAAAAAAATCAGAAAAAAAGAGGAAAAAATGGGGAAAAAACTGGGAAAAATGGGAAAAGAGTGGGAAAAAGTGGGAATGACTGACCTGTGGTAGTCGGGGCGGCAGTAGAGGCGGCGCTGGCGGCAGAAGCAGCGGCCCCGCAGGGGGCAGAGGCAGCGGCAGCAGCGCAGGCAGCGCTCGTGCCACGCCCGCCCCGCCGCCCAGAGCAGGAACCGGTCCCGGATGGGGCGGGCACAGCCCCCGCACACCGGGGGGGAACCGGGGCCTGGAATAACGGGAATAACAATGGGAATAACGGGAATGACAATGGGAATGACAGGAACCGGTCCCGGATCCATCGGCTGCAGCCCCCGCACACCGGGGGGGAACCGGGGCCTGGAATAACGGGAAAAACAACGGGAATGAGAACAGGAATGACAATGGGAATGAGAACGGGAATAACAATGGGAATGACAGGAACCGGTCCCAGATGGGGCGGGCGCAGCCCCCGCACACCAGGGGGGAACCGGGGCCTGGAATAACGGGAAAAACGGGAATGAGAATGGGAATGAGAACGGGAATGACAATGGGAATGACAGGAACCGGTCCCGGATCCATCGGCCGCAGCCCCCGCACACCGGGGGGGAACCGGGGCCTGGAATAACGGGAAAAACGGGAATGAGAATGGGAATGAGAACGGGAATGACAATGGGAATGACAGGAACCGGTCCCGGATCCATCGGCCGCAGCCCCCGCACACCGGCGGGGAACCGGGGCCTGGAATAACGGGAAAAACAACGGGAATGACAATGGGAATAACAACGGGAATAACAATGGGAATGACAACAGGAACTGGTCCCGGATCCATTGGCCGCAGCCCCCGCACACCGGGGAGGAACCGGGGCCTGGAATAACGGGAATAACAACGGGAATGACAATGGGAATAACAATGGGAATGACAACAGGAAATGGTCCCGGATCCATCGGCTGCAGCCCGCGCACACCGGCGGGGAACCGGGGCCTGGAATAACGGGAAAAACAACGGGAATGAGAACGGGAATAATGGGAATAACAACTGGAATAATGGGAATAACAACGGGAATGACAATGGGAATAACAATGGGAATAATGACAGGAACCGGTCCTGGATGGGGCGGGCGCAGCCCCCGCACACCGGGGGAGAACCGGGACCTGGAACGGGGCCTGGAACGGGAATAACAATGGGAATAAAGGGAATAACAACGGGAATGACAACAGGAATAATGGGAATAATGACAGGAACCGGTCCCGGATCCATCGGCTGCAGCCCCTGCACACCGGGGGGGAACCGGGACCTGGAATGGGAATAACAACGGGAATGACAACGGGAATAACGGGAATAACAATGGGAATAATGGGAATGACAAGGGGAATAATTGAAATAACAAGGGGAATAATGGAAATAACAATGGGAATAACAACGGGAATAATAACGGGAATAACAATGGGAATAACGAGAATAACAACAGGAATGACAATGGGAATGACAAGGGGAATAACAAAGGGAATAATAACGGGGAATTTGGGGGAAAAATGGGATTATTCAGGGGGAGAAGGGGAAAATTCAGGGAAAAATGGGAGAAGATGAGAAATTTTGGGAGAAAAATGGGGGAATTTGGGGGAAATGGGAGAATTTGGGGGAAAAAGAGAAATTTGGGAGAAAAATGGGAAAATTTGGGGGGAAAATGGGAGAATTTGGGGGAAAAAAAGAGAAATTTGGGGAAAAAGAGAAATTTGGGGAAAAAGTGGGAAAATTTGGGGGGAAAATGGGAGAATTTGGGGGAAAAAAAGAGAAATTTTGGGGGAAAAAGAGAAATTTGGGGGAAAAGTGGGAAAAAATGAGAAATTTTGGGAGAAAAATGGGAGAATTTGGGGGGAAATGGGAAAATTTGGGGGAAAATGAGAGAATTTGGGGGAAAAAAGAGAAATTTGGGGGAAAAATGGGAAAAAATGAGAAATTTTGGGAGAAAATGGGAAAATTTGGGAGAAAATGGGAAAATTTGGGGGAAATGGGAGAATTTGGGGGGAAAAAGAGAAATTTGGGGGAGAAAAAAGAGAAATTTGGGGGGAAAAAGGAGAATTTTGGGGAAAAATGGGGAAAAAAAAACAGGAAAAAAAGGTTGGAAATAAAGAGAAATTCCACGAGCAGCTCCCAGAAATCCAAAGGAATTCCAGGGAATATTTTTCCATGGAAAAAAAAAGGAATTTTGGGGGATTTTAGGAAGGATCCTGGAGGATTTGAGGGTTTTTTCCACTCCAGATTTTCGGGAATTTTTTCCTCTCCTGTTTTTATCCTGATTTTTATCTCTGGCTGCTCCTCAAAGGGAAGGGAGGGAGGGAAAAATTCCAATTTTTTTTTTTCTCTCTCCTGGCAGCTCCTCCTCCTCCTCCTCCTCATTCCTGGGTTTTTCCACCCAAATCCCAGGAAAAACAAAGAATTTTTGGGTTTTTTGAGCTCCAAAATCCCGGATTTTATTGGGAATTTTGGGCTCTGGGATTGTGATACCAAATGGGATTTGCAGCTGAAAATTCCAATAAAAATTCCCAATAAAAATTCCAAGGATTTGGATTTAATTTAAAAATGAAAATCTAATTATTTTTTTTTTTGCTTTACAGGGGTTGAAATTGAGGATTTTAAATCCCAATTTTTGGTTGATTTAAAGGGGAAAAAATGGGATTAAAGAGGGGAGGAGGAGGAATTTTTTGGGAATTTTTGGTGGTGTGGGAGCAGAGAAAAAATTCCCTGGAAAATTAAAAAAAAAGACACAAAAAATTTGGGAATTCTGCCTAAAAAAATAAAATCAGGATTAGAAAAAGGGAAAGGAGCCAGGAAAAAATGGGAATAAAGAGGAAAAAACAGGAAAAGAAGGGGGGAAAAACATGGGAAAAAAAAAATCCCCAAATCTTGGGATTTGTGGGAATTTGGGGAATTCTCGGGGATTTTCCTGGAATTCCAGGGTTTTTTTTCCAGAGTTATTCCCGGGGTTTTTTCTGGTATTTTCTGGTGGGTTTTTTCCGTTGTTTTTCCTGGAATTCCCGGGGTTTTTCCCTGGAATTCCCGGGGGTTTTCCCGGAGTTATCCCCGGTATTTTCCCCAGGTTTTTTCCCATTATATTTCCTGGAATTCCTGGGGTTTTTCCCAGTTTTTTTCCCTGTTTTTTCCCCCAGTATTCCCGGGGTTTTTCCCGTTATTTCCCCCGGAATTCCCGGGGTTTTTCCCGGTATTTCCCCGGAATTCCCGGCACTCACCGGCTCCCGGCTGCTCCCGGCAGGACGGAGCCTCCTCCGGCTTCATCCCGGCGGCTGCGGGGAGAGGGAAAAACGGGATGGGAGAGGGGGAAAAACCGGGAAAAAAATGGGGAAAAACCGGGATGGGAGAGAGGGGAAGAAGGGGAAAAACCGGGATTGAGTTGAGGGAAAAGCGGGAAGAGCCCGGGACGGGAGCGGGGGAGGAACCGGGAGAGGAGCGGGAGGGGAGTGGGGAAAAACCGGGAATGAACCGGGATGGGAGCGGGGAGACCCGGGATTGAACCGGGATGGGAGTGAGGGAAAACCGGGAATGAACCGGGATGGGAGTGAGGGAAAACCGGGATTGAACCGGGATGGGAGTGAGGGAAAACCGGGATTGAACCGGGATGGGAGTGAGGGAAAACCGGGATTGAACCGGGATGGGAGAGAGGGGAAACCGGGAATGAACCGGGATGGGAGTGAGGGGAAACCGGGAATGAACCGGGATGGGAGTGAGGGAAAAACCGGGAATGAACCGGGATGGGAGTGAGGGAAAAACCGGGATTGAACCGGGATGGGAGTGAGGGGAAACCGGGAATGAACCGGGATGGGAGTGAGGGAAAAACCGGGAATGAACCGGGATGGGAGTGAGGGGAAACCGGGAATGAACCGGGATGGGAGTGAGGGAAAAACCGGGATTGAACCGGGATGGGAGTGAGGGGAAACCGGGAAAAAACGGGATGGGAGTGAGGGAAAAACCGGGAATGAACCAGGAGGGGAGCGGGGGAGGAACCGGGACGGGACCGCCCCGAGCTCCTGTCGCAACAGGGGCACTCACCGGGACCGCGACAGCGACGGTGACAGCGACACCGGGACGGCGGCAGCGGGATCGCGACAGCGGCGGCGGCAGCGGGATCGCGATAGTGACGGCGACAGCGGGAGCGGGACGGGGATCGCGGCAGCGGGAGCGGCCCCGGTGCTGCCCCCGCCCGTTCGCGCCCCCGGGGCAGGGGAGGGAGAGAAACCGGGAACGGGAACCCAAAAACCGGGAATGGGAAGGGCAAAAACCTGGGAGTTCTAATCCAAAAATTGGGAATTGTAATCAAAAACCAGGGATTTGTAACCCAGAATTTTGGGGTGGAATTTCAGGATTTTGGGGTGGGAATCCCGGGATTTGGGGCTGGAATTCTGGGGTTTGAAACCTCGGGATTTCGGGGTGGAATTTTGGGATTTCGGGGTGGAATTTTGGGATTTCAGGCTGGGATTTTGGGATTTTGGGGTGGAATTTCAGGATTTTGGGATTTGGGGCTGGAATTTTGGGATTTGGGGGCAGAACTCCAGAATTTTGGGATTTGGGGCTGGAATTTCAGAATTTTGGGATTTGGGGCTGGAATTTTGGGATTTCAGGCTGGAACTCCAAGATTTTGGGATTTGGGGCTGGAATCTCAGGATTTCGAGCTGGAATTTTTGGATTTAGGGCTGGAATTTGGGAATTTTGGGGTGGAACTCCTGAATTTTGGGATTTGGGGCTGGAATTTCTGGATTTTGGGGTGGAATTTCAGAATTTTGGGATTTAGGGCTGGAATTTGGGATTTGGGGCTGGAATTTGGGATTTGGGGCTGGAATTTGGGATTTGGGGTGGAATTCCGGGTCTCTCAGGGCCCCCCGGGGCGGGGGTGCTGCAGGGGCCGCTCGCAGACGAAGAAGCTCTCGAGGGTGCAGTGAACGTCGTTCCAGCGGCCCCGGGTCCAGAGGTGCGCGCAATCCTCCCCGGAGCCGCTGTCGTTGGGCTCCCCCTCCAGCCAGAACCTGCGGGGAAAAAATCAAAAAAAAATTTGGGATTTTTATGGGGGAATTCTGGAAAAAATCCCCCAAAATTTGGGGGGAATTCGGCAAAAATCGTGGAAAAAATCCGGATTTTTAGGGGGGAATTTTGGAAAAAAATCCTGGAAAAAATCAGGGGTTTTGGGGGGAATTCTGGAAAAAAACCCAGAAAATTTCGGGGGTTTTCAGGGGGGAATTATGCAAAAATTACAGAAAAAAATCGCCGATCCAGATTTTTATGGGGGAATTCTGCAAAAAATCCTGGAAAAGTTTGGAGGTTTTGGGGGGGAATTTTGCAAAAAATCGCGGAAAAAATCTGGATTTTTAGGGGGGAATTCTGCAAAAAATTGGGATTTTGGGCTGGGATTTCGGGGTTTTGGGGTGGGATTTCGGGGTTTTGGGCTGGGATTTTGGGGTTTGGCTGGGATTTTGGGGATTTGGGCTGGGATTTCAGGGGTTTGGGGTGGGATTTCGGGGTTTTGGGGTGGGATTTGGGGTGTAATGTTGGGATTTCGGGTGGGATTTTGGGATTTGGGGTGGGCACTGACGTGAAGGAGGAGCCGTAGTCGGTGCCATCGACCCATTCCCAGTTCCCCTCGGAGTTCTGGTCGGTGAGGCCGATCCAGAAGCGCTCGTTGCGTGTGCGCGACATCAGGAACTGCTGTGGGGAGCAATGGGGTCAATGGGGTCAGTAATGGGATCAATGGGATCAATAATGGGGTCAATGGGAGCAATGGGGTCAATGGGGTCAGTGGGATCAATGGGATCAATAATGGAATTGGGATCAATGGGGTCAATGGGGTCAATGGGATCAATGGGATCGATGGGGTCAGGGGCAGTTCTGGTCGGTGAGGCCGATCCAGAAGCGCTCGTTGCGCGTGCGCGACATCAGGAACTGCTGTGGGGAGCAATAATGGGATTGGGATCAATAATGGGATTGAGATCAATGGAGTCAATAATGGGATCAATGGGATCAATGGGGTCAATAATGGGATTGGGATCAATGGGATCAATAATGGGATTGGGTCAATGGGATCAATGGGGTCATTGGGGTCAATGGGATCAATAATGGGATCAATAATGGGATTGGGATCAATGGGATCAGTGGGGTCAATAATGGGATTGGGGTCAATGGGAGCAATGGGATCAATGGGGTCAATGGGGTCAATGGGATCAATGGGAACAATGGGATCAATAATGGGATTGGGATCAATGAGGTCAATGGGGTCAATGGGAGCAATGGGGTCAGTGGCATCAATAATGGGATTGGGTTCAATGGGATCAATGGGATCAGTGGGATTGGGGTCAATGGGATTGGGATCAATGGGATTTGGGATCAGGATTGGGATCAGGATGTGGATTTGAGATTCTCGACGGGGATTTTTGGGATGGGGATTCCAGGGCTGGGGATTCCTGGACTGGGGATTTGGGATCAGGATCATATTTGGGATTTGGGCTGGGGATTTTTGGGATGGGATTTTTGGGATGGGATTTTTGGGCTGGGGATTTCTGGGATCTGGGCTGAGGATCTGGGATCAGGATTGGAATTTGGGATCGGGGATTTTCCCACCGACCTGCTCGGGGAAGCCGCCCACCACGGCCAGGTGGGCGCGGCGCTCCCGGCACTGCTCCCGCGCCCGCGCCCAGCTCAGCTTGGCCAGCGAGAAATAATAACAGTGACCCGAGAAATATTCCCACTCCCTGGACTGGGAACCACAGGGGAACACTGCCGGGGAAAATCCGGAATTCCGGGAATTTATCCCAAAAAAATCCCAACAAATTTGGGGGTTTAGCATCAAAAAATGTGGATTTTTTTGGAATTTTCTGGTCCAAAGTGCCCCAAATGCTGAATTTTTGGGGATTTTGTCATCAAAAATGACCCAAATGTTGAATTTTTGGGGGGAATTTTGTCTCCAGGAACACTGCCGGGAAAAATCCCAAATTTCAGGAATTTATCCCCAAAAAAATCCCTCAAAATTTGGGGTTTTCGGGGATTTTATCACCAGAAATGTTGAATTTTGGGGGGAATTTTGTCCCCAGGAATGGCCCAAAAATCGGGAATTTGGGATTTTTTTCTCCCAGAAAATTCCATCAGTTTGGGATTTTTTTCCCTAAAAAATAACCCAAATGTTCTTTTTTTGGGGAATTTTCCCTAAAAATTTCCCAAATCGGGAATTTTATCCCACAAAAGTTAATTTTTTGGGGGAATTTTACCCTAAAAAGTTGGGATTTTTTGGGATTTTTATCCCAAATTTGGGAATTCCAGGAATTTTGGGGGAATTTTGGGGAATTTTTGGGACTTACGGAAGGAATCCCAATCGGAAAAATTCCGCTCCGGGCGCTGCTGCTGCTGCAGTTGGGAGGAAATGGAGGAAACTGGGAGGGGAAAAAAGGGAAAAATTCCCAAAAAAATTGGGAATTCTGGGGTTGGGATGGGAATGAGGGAATTTGGGAATTTGGGGGAATTCAGGGAATTCTGGGATTGGGGGAATTCAGGGAATTCTGGGATTTGAGGAATTCAGGGATTGGGGGAATTCAGGGAATTCTGGGAATTTGGGGAATTCAGGGATTTGGGGATTCAGGGATTTGGGAATTCGGGAATTCTGGGAATTCAGGGATTTGAGGGAATTGGGATTGAATTGGGAAATTCAGGGATTTGGGAATGAGGGGAAATTCTGGGATTTGGGAATGAGGGGAAATTCTGGGATTTGGGAATGAGGGAATTATGGGGATGGAATTGGGGAATTCAGGGATTTGGGAATGAGGGGAAATTCCGGGATTTGGGAATGAGAGAATTCCGGGAATTTGGGAATGAGAGGGAATTCCAGGAACCCTGGGGGGCTCTGGGCTGCCTGGGCACTCGGGGGAACGGATCCGGAATTTGGGGAATCGCTCTGGACTTGGGGAATCATTTGGGGTTTGGGAGGGAAGGTTGGGAATCCCGGGAATTCTGGGAATTTTGGGAATTTGGGGAATTTTGGGAATGCTCCCACCTCGGGCCAGGGCCAGGGCGCTGAGGCTCAGCAGCAGCAGCGAGCTCAGCCCCAGCGCCAGGTACACGGCCGGGAAGGAGCCGGGGCGCAGCGGGAGCGGCCGGCGGCCTGGGGGGAAAATGGGGAAAATGGGAAAAATGGGAAAAATGGGAAAAATGGGGGGGGGAAATGGGAGAAATGGGGGAAAAATGGGAAAATTGGGGGAAAATGGGATGGGAAAAGGGGGAAATGGGGAAAATTGGATTGGAAATGGGGGGAAAATGGGATGGGAAATGGGGAAAATGGGGTGGGAATGGGGAAAAAAGGAGAAAAAAGGGGAAAAATGGGGGAGAATGGGAAAAATGGAAAAAATGGGGGAAAACCAGGGGAAAATGGGATGGGAAATGGGGAAAATGGGGGGAAAATGGGGAAAAATGGGGAAAATGGGGGGAAAATGGGGGGAAAATGGGGGGAAAATGGGAAAAACCAGGGGGAAAATGGGATAAAATGGGGGGAAAAGTGGGGAAAAAAGGCACAGAAAAATGGGAAAAGAGGATGGGAAACAGGAAAAATGGGGGAAAAACAGGATGGGAAATGGGAAAAATGGGAAAAAAATGGGGGAAAAGGGATGGGAAAGGGGAAAAACGGAGGAAAACCAGGGTGGGAAAGGCGGAAATGGGAAAAATGGGGTTAAACGGGGGAAAAAACAGAAAAACCTGGGAAAAATTCAGGGAAAATTCAGAGGAAATCCAAGGAAAATCCAGGGAAAATCTCAGGAAAATCCCCCCCTGCTCTGGGCAGGGTTTCCCCCCAGTTTTTCCTGCTCTGTTTATCCAGGGGTTAATCAACAACCGGGAACGCTCCCAGTTCTGCTCCAGGAGGGGAAAATTTGGGGATAATTCCCAGGATTTGGGGTTTTTTTAATTGGGATTCTTTAGGGAATTATTCAGGGATTCATTCCAGGATTGTTTCCTCGGATCATTTGTTCCAATGATTAAATTTTATTATTTATTATTTTTTTGGAATTTTTGGGGGAATTTTTTTGGGGGAAATTATTGGGGAATTATTTTTTTTTTAATAATTTCCCGATTATTTCTGGGATTTTTTTGGAGAATTTCAGGAATTTGAAGCTCCTGGGACAGGAATTTTTGGGATTATCCAAATTCTCCGATCCGGGGAAGAAGAGGGAAGGAAAAACCCTGGGAAAAACCCCGGGAAAAGCAGGAAAAATCCGGGAATTCCACCTGGGAAGAGGCGCAGATTATCCTGGAGCTCCTCCTCGTCCATCCTGAGGTTTCTTTGGGGATTTTTTTTGGGGGATTTTCGGGATCAGGAACCACAGGAAAAATCCGGGAATGATCCCGGGAATGTTGCAGCTCCAACCTCCCCCTCCAGAGGGTTAAAATTTAATCCCAGGAATTTTCAGGGATTTTGGGGCTTGGATTGGGGCCAATCCCAGAGAATTCCAGGTGGGATTTTTCCCCTTCATCCGAGGATTTTAGGGGATTTTTATGGATTTTTTTAATAAAGGATTATTAAAGGGATTTTTGGGGGGATTTCTGGGGATTTTTACGGATTTTTTGTGGGGTTTTCAATAATTTTTATGGATTGCTATTGAATTTTTCTTATTCTTAGAGGAATCTTAAAGGACTGTAATGAAATTTTGTTGGTTCTCCGTGGGTTTTGGATGGCAGGTTTCTTTTTTTTTAAATTCTGCGGATTTTTTAAAATTTTTTGTAAATTTTTGTGGATTTGGGGGGATTTTTGTGGATTTTTTTAATGGATTTTGAGGGATTTTTGTGGATGCGGGGGAATTTTCCTTTGAATTTTGGGGATTTGGGGCGGCATTTTGGGGGGATTTTGGGGGAATTTTCGAGGATTTTCCTCCCTCCTTTGAATCAAAACCAAGGGGAACCCCCACCCACCGACCCCCCAAAAAAGAAAAAAGAAAAAAGAAAACGGGAAATAAAAAAATTGGCAATTACTTCAAAAAAAGTCGGATTTGGGAACCGATCCCGCAATTCCGAGGGCACCGAGACCTGGGAACGTCGCCGGGTTTCGTCACCGGGGCCAAATTCCGGGCAGAATCCCGGAGGATTCGGGGTCAAACGGGCCCAAAATGGCGGCGAGCCCCTGAGGGGGAGGAGAAAAGGGCGGGAACAAAAAGGGCGGGAAAAAAAGGGCGGGAAAAAAAGGGTGAGGAAAAGGACGGGGAAAAGACGAGAAAAGGCAGGAAAAAGGCGAGAAAAAAGAGGGATAAAGGCGAGAAAAAAACGGAAACAAAAGGTACGAGGAAAAGACGGGGAAAATGCGGGGGAAAAGGCGGGAAAAAGGCGGGAAGGCGGCAGGGGTGGGGTGGTTTTGAGCGCCATTTATCCTCTCCCAGCCCCCCCTTGTCCCCAGTGTCCCCCAGTGACGCCTCAGAGCCCCTCAGGAGACCCCAGGGACGCCCCAGTGCCCTCCCAGTAGCTCCCAGTAACCCCCAGTACTCACCCATGGGGAGCCCCAGGCCGCTCCCGCCGCCATCTTGGCCGTTGCTACCAACAAACGCCGTTGCCAGGCAACGCCTCGGGTAACCTGTGTGCGTGACGTCACTTCCTACACGACGTATCGTCACTTCCGAGCCCAGCACCACGGCGGTACCGGGGGTGGTTCTGGAAGCACCGGGAGGGCCCTGGAAGCACCGGGAGGCCCCTGAGGGGTTCCGGGAAGGTTACGGAGGTCCCAGGGGAGGCTCCGCACCCCTCTCCCCAAAATCCACCAACCGCCCCTCGTTGTCCTTAATTTCTGCTGCGGATGCGATCCACGACGGGGATGAACGAGCAGGAGAAGCTGCCGCGTCCTCTCGGTGTCCCCCTCGGTTCTCCCGGTGTCTCCCGTTATCCTCCCCAAGCCCGCTTTTCCCCCTCCCATCCCCGCTGTGAGCAAAGCGGCGCCACGCTGATGCTTTAAACCGGCCGCGCGCGTTCTGGAGCGTTGAATTTATTTATAATAAAGCTGCTTTTGGAGTCTCCGGTTATTTCGTGGCTCCGGTGGGACCGGGACCGGCCTAACCGGGCAGGGGGGAGGCGGCGCTGCAGCTTTGCCTTCCCGTTAAATTTGTCCACGCGCGGCCACCGTCCCGCCTTTCCCGCGCTTCTTGGCTTCACCGCGTGTCTGAATGACGGGCGTTTCCACCAATGGGATTGCTCCGAGAAAGGCGCTTCGTCCCCGCGGACCAATGAGAGCGCGGGAAGGGCGTGTTTGCCCCGCCCCTTCGCTGCGCCGGTGTGGGCGGGCCGCGCAGGGCGGGCAGAGGGAAGGGAAGATGGCGGAGGAGGAGAAGCTGCCCGCGGGTTGGGAGAAGCGCATGAGCCGCAGCTCCGGTGAGGGCCTGAGGGCGGGGAGCGGCCGTGGGGGGACCGGAGGGGGCGCGGGGAAGGAGCGGCGGGGATGGGCGAGGTGGGGAAGGGGGTGGGGGCGGCGGGGATGGGCTTTGGAGGGGATGAGGGGGCGTGGAGGGAGGGGGGGAGATGCGTGAGGGGAATTTGAGGGGGGGTCCCAAATTCCGGGGGGTCCTGAGGGGGTCATCGCCTCAGGAGAGGGGAGGCACCTCCGTGAGGGGAATTTGGGGTGGGGGTCCCCCTCCTGAGGGGAATTTTGGGGGGATCATCCCCTCACGGAAGGGGGGACACCCCAACTGGGGTGGGGGCACCTCCGTGAGGGGAATTTGAGGGGGGGTCCCCAATTGAGGGGGTCCTGAGGGGGTCATCGCCTCAGGGAGGGGGGAGCACCCCAACCGAGGGGAATTTGGGTGGGGGTCTCCCTCCTGAGGGGAATTTTGGGGTAAACGTGAGCCGGGGGGGGTCACTCAGCAGATTTTGGGTGGGTTTGATGTCCGGAACCTGCTGGGGGGGAATTGATCACTGATCAATAACCGATAATCAATCAATAACTCGTTAAGATGTGTGCACTACTTCAACCACCCGATGAACACAAGCCAGTGGAGCCCATGAATGGACTTTTGGGGTGGATTAACTGGGTTTCAGTGCCAATAACCTGATTTTTTTGATACCAATCACTAACCAATCACCTATCAATAATCGATAATCAATCAATAACTCATTAAGACGCATGTACTGCTTCAACCACCGAATGAACACGAGTCAGTGGAGCCCATGAGTGAATTTTTGGGGTGGATTAACTGGGTTTCAGTGCCAATAACCTGATTTTTTTGCTACCAATCGATACCCAATCACCGATCAATAAGCGATAACTAATCAATAACCCCCCCCAGGCAGGGTGTACTACTTCAACCACCCAACAAACACGAGCCAGTGGAGCCCATCAATGAAATTTTGGGGTGGATAAGCTGAGTTTCAGTGCCAATAACCTGATTTTTGATACCAATCATTAACCAATCACTGATCAATAACCAATAATCAATCAATAACCGCCCAGGCAGAGTGTACTACTTCAACCACCTGATGAACACGAGTCAGTGGGGTCAACTTTGGGGCCTCTAAGTGGATTTTGAGTACCAATAACCTGGTTTTTTGCTACCAATCGATACCCAATCACCGATCAATAACCAATAATCAATCAATAACTCATTAAGATGTGTGCACTACTTCAACCACCTGACGAACACGAGCCAGTGGAGGCAATAGAATGGTTTTGGGGGTGTGTGAGAGGATTTTTAGTGCCAATAACCTGCATTTTTGATACCAATCAGTAACCAATTACCGATCAATAACCGATAACTAATCAATAACTCCCCAGGACGCGTGTACTACTTCAACCACCCAACAAACACGAGCCAGTGGAGCCCATGGTTGGATTTTTGGGGTGGATTAAGTGGGTTTCAGTGCCAATAACCTGATTTTTTGATACCAATCACTGACCAATCACCGATCAATAACCGATAACTAATCAATCACCCCCTCTAGGCAGGGTGTACTACTTCAACCACCCAACAAACACGAGCCAGTGGAGCCCATGGATGGATTTTTGGGGTGGATAAGCTGAGTTTCAGTGCCAATAACCTGATTTTTTTGCTACCAATCAATACCCAATCACCGATCAATAACCAATAATCAATCAATAGCTCATTAAGGCGCATGTCCTACTTCAACCACCCAACAAACACGAGTCATTGGGGTCAACTTTGCAGCGTCTTAAGTGGATTTTTCGTGCAAATAACCTGTATTTTTGATACCAATTGATACCCAATCACCGATCAATAACCAATAATCAATCAATAACTCATTAAGATGTGTGCACTACTTCAACCACCTGACGAACACAAGCCGGTGGAGGCAATAGAATGGTTTTGGGGGTGTGTGAGAGGATTTTTAGTGCCAATAACCTGCATTTTTGATACCAATCAGTAACCAATTACCGATCAATAACCGATAACTAATCAATAACTCCCCAGGACGCGTGTACTACTTCAACCACCCAACAAACACGAGCCAGTGGAGCCCATGGTTGGATTTTTGGGGTGGATTAAGTGGGTTTCAGTGCCAATAACCTGATTTTTTGATACCAATCACTGACCAATCACCGATCAATAACCGATAACTAATCAATCACCCCCTCTAGGCAGGGTGTACTACTTCAACCACCCAACAAACACGAGCCAGTGGAGCCCATGGATGGATTTTTGGGGTGGATAAGCTGAGTTTCAGTGCCAATAACCTGATTTTTTTGCTACCAATCAATACCCAATCACCAATCAATAACCAATAATCAATCAATAGCTCATTAAGGCGCATGTACTACTTCAACCACCCAACAAACACGAGTCAGTGGGGTCCATCAATGGATTTTTGGGGTGGATAAGCTGAGTTTCAGTGCCAATAACCTGATTTTTGATACCAATCATTAACCAATCACTGATCAATAACCAATAATCAATCAATAACCCCCCAGGCAGAGTGTACTACTTCAACCACCTGATGAACACGAGTCAGTGGGGTCAACTTTGGGGCCTCTAAGTGGATTTTGAGTACCAATAACCTGTTTTTTTGCTACCAATCGATACCCAATCACCGATCAATAACCAATAATCAATCAATAACTCATTAAGATGTGTGCACTACTTCAAGCACCTGACGAACACAAGCCAGTGGAGGCAATAGAATGGTTTTGGGGGTGTGTGAGAGGATTTTTAGTGCCAATAACCTGCATTTTTGATACCAATCAGTAACCAATTACCGATCAATAACCGATAACTAATCAATAACTCCCCCAGGTCGTGTCTACTACTTCAACCACCCAACAAACACGAGCCAGTGGAGCCCATGGTTGGATTTTTGGGGTGGATTAACTGGGTTTCAGTGCCAATAACCTGATTTTTTGATACCAATCACTGACCAATCACCGATCAATAACCGATAACTAATCAATCACCCCCTCTAGGCAGGGTGTACTACTTCAACCACCCAACAAACACGAGCCAGTGGAGCCCATCAATGAAATTTTGGGGTGGATAAGCTGAGTTTCAGTGCCAATAACCTGATTTTTTGATACCAATCGATACCCGATCACCAATCAATAACCAATAATCAATCAATAGCTCATTAAGGCGCATGTCCTACTTCAACCACCCAACAAACACGAGTCATTGGGGTCAACTTTGCAGCGTCTAAGTGGATTTTTCGTGCAAATAACCTGTATTTTTGATACCAATTGATACCCAATCACCGATCAATAACCAATAATTGATCAATCACCCCCTCTAGGCCGCGTGTACTACTTCAACCACCTGACGAACGCCAGCCAATGGGAGCGGCCGAGCGGGGGCGGGCGGGCGGAGCCGGGCCGGGTGCGCTGCTCCCACCTGCTGGTCAAGCACAACCAATCGCGGCGCCCGTCCAGCTGGCGGCAGGAGAGGATCACGCGCTCCAAGGAGGAGGCGCTGGAGCTCGTCAACGGCGAGTGGGGCACGGGGGGGGTTGGGGGGGATTTGGGGGGGTTTTGGGGGTTTTGGGGATTTTGGGAATTTGGGGAATTTTTGGGGGATTTTTTGGGGATTTTTTGGGGAATTTTTTTGGGGAATTCTAGGGGGTTTGGGATAAGATGTTCTGGGAATTCCTGGGGATTTTGGGGGTTTTTGGGGATTCTGGGAGGTTTGGGTTAAGATATTCTGGGAATTTGGGGGATTTTTGGGGATTCTGGGAGGTTTGGGTTAAGATATTCTGGGAATTTGGGGGATTTTGGGGATTCTGGGAGGTTTGGGATAAGATATTCTGGGAATTCCTGGAGTTTTGGGAATTTTTGGGGAATTTTTGGGGAATTTTGGGGGATTTGGGATGGTCGGGATGTGAGATTTCATGGGTTTTTGTATTGAATTTTTTATCTGTTTGTGTGTGGTTGGTGTTTCATTGCGCACAGAGATCTCTCCTCTGTGTTCGTTAGAGCTCATCCATGGCAAGTGGATCTGGGAATTCCCGGGATTTCAGGAATTTTTGGGGAATTCTGGGGGGGGTTGGGATGTGGAACTTCGTGGGTTTTGTATCAAATTTTTAATATATTTGTGTGTACTTGATGTTTTATTACACACAGAAAGATCCATGTTCTTTAGAGCTCGTCAATAGCAAGTGGGAAAGGGGAATTCCCGGAATTCTGGGAATTTTTGGGAATTCTGGGGGGGTTGGGATGTGGGGTTTGATGGTTTGATGTGGATTTTTTTGTCTATTTGTGTGATGGATGTTTTATTGCACACAGAGATCTCTCCTCTGTGTTCTTTAGAGCTCATCCATGGCAAGTGGTGAAGGGAATTCCTGGGATTCTGGGAATTTTGGGGGGGTTTGGGATAAGACTTTCTGGGAATTCCCGAGATTTTTGGGGATTTTTGGGAATTCTGGGGGGATTTGGGAGAATTTGCATGTGGGGTTTCATGGTTTTATATTGAATTTTTAATTCATTTGTGTGTAATTGGGTTTTGATTGGTGTTTTATTACGTGTGCTCTTTAGAGCTCATCCATGGCAAGTGGCCGAGGGAATTCCCAGGATTTTTCCCGGGATTTTAGGAATTTTTTGGGAATTCTGGGGGGGTTGGGATGTGGGGTTTGAGGGTTTGATGTTGATTTTTTAATATATTTGAGTTGGTGTTTTATTGCACGTGGAGACTTCTGTGCTCTTTAGAGCTCATCAATGGGAAGTGGCCAAGGGAATTCCCGGGATTTGGGGAATTTTTGGGAATTCTGGGGGGTTTGGGATTGCTGGGATGAGGGGTTTGATGGCTTTATATTGAATTTTTTAATTATTTTTGTATAATCGGTGTTTTATTACACGTGGAGATCTCTGTGCTCTTTAGAGCTCATCCACGGCAAGTGGCCGAGGGAATTCCCAGGATTTGGGGAATTTTTGGGAATTCTGGGGAATTTGGGATTGCTGGGATCGCAGGGACACGAGGTTTTATTGGATTTTTCATATTTATTTCTGTATAATTAGTATTTTATAAAATATGCAAATATATGCTAATGAGCTCATTTCAAGCTCATCAACGCCAAGCCCGGGATAAATCCTGGGAATGAATTCCAGGAATTCCGAGGGATTTTGGGATCTCCCAGGATTTTCCTCCAAATCCCTTCCCTGGAAAATTCTTTTCCCCAATTTCCCCATTTTTTTGGGGAAAAAAACCCTCCAGGAACGGCTGAATTTCATAGGAAAAACCCTGGGAATGGAGATTTTTTGGGGGGAAAAAACGTTGATTTTGGGGCTCTTTTCCCAGGGAATTTTTGGGAATTTTGGGGTTTTTTTCCTGCTTTTTTTTCCAGGTTACATCCAGAAGATCAAATCGGGCGAGGAGGATTTTGAGTCTTTGGCTTCCCAGTTCAGCGACTGCAGCTCGGCCAAGGCCGGAGGGGACCTGGGAGCCTTTGGGAGAGGTGAGGGCTTCATCCCCAAAAAATCCCAAATCCGGGGGATTTATCCCCAAAAAAATCCCAAATCCGGGGGATTTATCCCAAAAAAAATCCCAAATCTGGGGGATTTATCCCCAAAAAACAAAAAAAAATCCCAAATCCGGGGGATTTATCCCAAAAAAATATCCCAAAAAAACCCCAAATCCATGAATTGCAGGGGATTCATCCCCAAAATCCCCAAATCCAGGGGATTCACCCCCCAAAAAACCCAAATAACCCCAAATCCAGGGGATTTATCCCCCAAAAAAACCCAAATAACCCCAAATCCAGGGGATTTATCCCCAAAAAAATCCCAAATCCAGGGGATTCATCCCAAAAAAAATCCCAAATCGGGGGGATTTATCCCCAAAAAACCCAAATAACCCCAAATCCAAGGGGATTTACCCAAAAAAAATCCCAAATCCAGGGGATTTATCCCAAAAAAAATCCCAAAAAAACCCCAAATCCATGAATTGCAGGGGATTCACCCCCCGAAAAACCCAAGTAACCCCAAATCCAGGGCATTCATCCCCAAAAAACCCAAATAACCCCAAATCCAGGGGATTCATCCCCAAAATACCCCAAATCCAAATTTTTTGGGGGGGAAAGGCCCCGAATCCCAAATTTTTTTGACGGAATTTTGGGGTTTTGGTGGAATTTTTTGAGGGAATTTTGGGGTTTTGGTGACTTTTTTTGGGAAAGGCCCCCAATTCCCAAATTTTTGATGGAATTTTGGGGTTTTGGCGAATTTTTTTTTGGGAAAGGCCCGGAATCCCGAATTTTTGACGGAATTTTGGGGGTTTTGGCTCCGCAGGGCAGATGCAGAAGCCCTTCGAGGACGCCTCGTTCGCGCTGAGGGCCGGCGAGATGAGCGGCCCCGTCTTCACCGACTCCGGGATCCACATCATCCTCCGCACGGAGTGACAGTGCCTTGGGACGGAGGGGGGTCCGGGGGGTCCTCGGGAGTCCAGGGAAATCCACAGGAATCCAGGGAGATCCTCAGGAATCCGGGGGGTCCTCGGGAATCCGGGGGATCCTCGGGAGTCTGGGGGGATCTACGGGAATTCAGAGAAATCCTGGGGAATTCCCCTGGGGGATCCTCAGGAATCCGGGGGGATCCTCAGGAATCCAGAGAAATCCAGGGAAATCCATGGGAATCCAAGGAGATCCATGGGAATCCAGGGAAATCCTGAGGAATCCAGGGAAATCCTCGGGAATCCAGAGAAATCCTGGGGAATCCATGGGAGATTCTACAGGAATCCATGGAAGCCTTCAGGAGTCCTCAGGAATTCCTGGAAATCCTCGGGAATTCCTCAGGAAATCCATTGGAATCTATGGGAGCCCTCAGGAATCCTCAGGAGTTCATGGAGATCCTGGAGAAATCGATGGGAGATCCTCAGGAATCCAGGGGAAAACTGGGAATTCGTGGGGAATCCTTGGGAATTCTTGGAAATCCTTTGGAATCGATGGGAATCCTTGGGAATCCACGGGACTCCCTGGGAATCCCCAGGAGATTGATGGGAATCTATGGAAATCCATGGGAATTCACGGGAATTGATGGAAATCTCTGGGAATCCACTGGAATCCGTGGAAATCCTTCAGAAATCCATGGGAATTCACGGAAATCCTCAGGAATTCATGGAAATCCTCAGGAAGTCATGGGAATCGACGGAAATCCATCAGGAATCCACGGAAATTCATGGAAATCCTCAGGAATTCCCAGAAATCCGTGGGAAATCCCTGGAATCCCCAGGAAATTCATGGAAATCCTCAGGAATCCACGGGAATTCATGGAAATCCTCAGGAATCCCCAGGAAATCCTCAGGAATCCACGGAAATCTGCGGGAAATCCCTGGAATCCCCAGGAAATTCATGGAAATCCTCAGGAATCCCCAGAAATCCGCAGGAATTCCCTGGAATCCCCGGGAATCCCTCCCCACCAGGAACTCCAGATCCCGATCCCACAGCTCCTCCGTCGCTCGGCCCCGGATGGGGCGGGAACGGAAAAACGGGGAATTCCCGCGGGTTTTGGGAAGGTCGGGTCGGCCGGAGCTCCGGGAAATGCGGCGGCCGCGGTGGCGGCGGTGACAACGGTGACCGTGACCAATGATGGTGGCGATGGCAACGGTGACCGTGACCAACGATGGTGACAATGACAATGACAATGACCAACGATGACGATGACCACAATGGTGATGGCCAATGATGGTGAGGATGATAAGGACAATGACAGCGGTGACCATGACCAACGATGGTGATGATGGCGATGACCAATGGTGACGATGACCAGCAATGGTGATGGCCAATGATGGTGACCATGACAATGACCAATGATTGTGACAATGACAATGACCAACAATGACAATGACCAGCAATGGTGACAATAACAATGACCAATGATGACGATGACCAGCAATGGTGATGGCCAATGATGGTGATGATGACAATGACCAACGATGGTGACAATGGCCAATGATGGTGACAATGACAATGACAATGACCAACGATGACGAGGACCAGCAATGGTGATGGCCAATGATGGTGACAATGACGATGGCCAGCGATGATGAGGATGACCATGATGACAGCGACAGTGGCATCAATGATGATGACGATAATGACACTGCCCAACAATGACAATGACAATGATGACAGTGACAACGATGATGACAACAATGACGATGAGTGCCCAACAATGACAATGATGACAATGACATCAACAACCACAATGACACCAATGACAATGACACCGATGACAATGACAAAGACGTCAAAGATGATGACGATGACCACCAATGACAATGACAACGATGACGATGACTGCCCAACCATGACAATGACCAACAATGACAATGACGTCAATAACCACAATGACACCAATGACAATGACAACAGTGACGATGACTGCCCAACCACGACAATGACCAACCATGACAGTGATGACAATGACATCAACAACCACAATGACACCAATGACGATGACAATGATGGTGACACCAGTGATGATGACAAAGATGTCAACGATGACCACCAATGACAATGACAACAATGACAATGACTGCCCAACCATGACAATGACCAACAATGACAATGATGACAATGACATCGGTGATGTCAACGACCACAATGACGACGATGACAAAGATGATGACGGTGACAATGACCAACAATGACAACGATGACGATGATGATGACCAACAACGACGATGACAATGACGTCAATGACCACAATGACACCGATGACAATGACAAAGATGTCAACGATGACGATGACGATGACAACGATGATGATGACCAACGATGACAATGACGTCAATGACCACAATGACACTGATGACACCAATGACAACGACAACGATGTCAACGGTGATGATGACGATGACGACGATGACACCGATGACAACGCCACCACCGACGGCGCCGCTGCCCCCGCGCCGGCCCGGGCCCCTCCCCCGCCCCGTGCATGTTTATTTAACTCGTTCCCGCTCTTTTCTCCCCGAAAAAAAACCAAACCAACCCCTCCCCCGATCCGAAGGCTCCGCTCGAATCAAGCCGTTAATTAATTAATTACTAATGAATTATTAATTAATTGATTAATAGCAACACCTGAGGCAGCTCCCGGTGTCCGTCCGGATTATCCCGGGAATTTCCCGGCGCCGTCGCTTGGACTTCCATTAAAAAAAAAAAAAAACAAACACAAAAAAACGACAAAACCCCGGCGGATTTTTGGGGTGAATTCCCGGGAAATCGGGAAAAAAAATCGCCGGAATTTCCGTTTCCCGCCCTTTTCAGTTTGGGGTGGAAAACAAAGAAGTTGGATTTGGGGTGTTTGGGGGTTTTTTTCCGAGATTTTTCGGTTCCGTCGTCGTTTTCGCTTCCGTTCGGTGGGGAAAAAAAAAAAGGAAAAAAAAGCAAAAAAAAAAAAGGCAAAAAATAACCCCAAAAACCCAGGAAAAAATCCCAAAAATCCCAGCTTGGATCCGTGCAAAAATTCCCAAAAAACGCTGTAAAGCCCCGGCTGTTCTCCTGCAGAAATAAATCCCTCTCCAGTGGAATTTCGGGGAATGCTGGGTCTTTCTTTCTCCTATTTTATTTTATTTTATTTTAATTTTATTTTATTTTATTTTAATTTAATTTTTTTTATTTTCATTTTTTTATTTATTTTATTATTTTATTTTATTTTTATTTTATTTTATTTTTATTTTCATTTTCATTTTATGTTATTTTAATTTTGTCTGTTTTATTTTTATCTGATTTAATTAATGGGAAATATGAGATTTCATTATTAGGGAATATGGGATTTAATTATTAAGAAAGTTAGGATTTATTAATGGGAAATGCGGGATTTAATTATTAGGAAATATGGGGTTTAATTATTGGGAAATACGGCATTTAATAGGGAATAACTGGATTTAATTAATGGGAAATAACGGAATTTAATTATTAGGGAAGATGGGAATTAATGGGAAATATGGGATTTAATTAATGGGGAATGTGAGTGCAATTAATGGGAAATATGGGTGCAATTAAGGAGAAATATGGGATTTAATTAATAGGAAGTGTGGGGTTTATTAATAGGGAAAATGGGATTTAATTATTAGGAAATGTGGGATTTAATTATTAGGGAATATGGGATTTAATTAGTGGGAAAATGGGATTTATTAATGGGAAATATGGAATTTAATTATTAGGGAATAAGGGTTTTAATTAATGGGAAATATGGCATTTAATAGGGAATAATTGGATTTAATTAATGGGAGGTATGGGATTTAATTAATGGGGAAAATGGGATTTATGGGGGGGGGCTGGGGACAAGGGGCCCCCCAAAATTCCCCTAAATCCCCCCAAATCCCAAAACTGCCCCCAAATCCCCCAGATCAAAGGGATTTGGGGGGAATTTGGGGGAATTTTGGGGGGATTCGGGGCAGTTTTGGGGGGATTTGGGGCAGTTTTGGGGGGATTTGGGGGAATTTTGGGGCGATTTGGGGAAATTTGGGGGGATTTGGGGAATTTTGGGTCGATTTGTGGCAGTTTTGGGGGGATTTAGGATTTGGAGGAATTTTTGGGGCGATTTGGGGTGAATTTCGAGGGGGAAATTCGAAGAACTTCGGAGAATTTCGGGGAAAATCGGAGACGAAAAAAAGGGGGCGTGGCCAAGAGCCGAGACCACTCCCACCCCAACCCCCCCCCCCCCAATCCCCCCAATCCTCTCCCCGCCCCCCGCCGACCCCTCCCCACATTTTTGGGGATTTTTTGGGGACATTTTGGGGAAAATTTTCCGATTTTTGGGGCGGCGGCTCCGCGGCCGCGGCTGCGCGGAGGCTCCGGGCGGGGGGAGGGGGGTGGGGGGTGGGGGAGGGGATTTTTTGGGGGGATTTTTTGGGGGGTCCTGGAGGAGTTTTTGGGGGGTTCAGGATGCGCTTCCTCCCCCCCAGCCTCCTCCTCCTCCTCCTCCGCGCCCGGCAGGTAAGGGAGGGAATTTGGGGATTTTTTGGGGATTTTATTTTGATTTTTTGGGATTTTATTTTGATTTTTTGGGGATTTTTTTGGGGATTTTTTGGGATTTTTTGGGTTTTTTTGGGGGGGATTTTTTGGGATTTTTTTTTTTTGAGGGATTTTTTGGGAATCGCGGGGATTTTTGGGACGGAGGGGGGGGAATTTTGGGAATGGCGGGGATGGCGCGGGGTGTGGCCGTGGGGGAGGGGAGGGGGAGACGGGGACAGCGGCGGGGGGAGGGGAGGGGGAGGGGGAGCAACTGGGGGCACTAGGAGGTACTGGGGGGCACTGGGGACACTCCCAGTTTGAACTGGGGGGCACTGGGAGGTACTGGGGGGCACTGGGGACACCTCCAGTTTGAACTGGGGGGCACTGGGGACACCCCCGAATTGTCCCAGTTTGAACTGGGGGGTACTGGGGACGCCCCCAGTTTGTCCCAGTTTAACTGGGGGCCACTGGGGGATACTGGGGGACACTGGGAGGTACTGGGGACACTCCCAGTTTGAACTGGGGGGCACTGGGAGGTACTGGGGGATACTAGGGACACCCCCAGATTGTCCCAGTTCGAACTGGGGGGCACTGGGGGGTACTGGAGGACACTGGGGACACTCCCAGTTTGAACTGGGGGATACTGGGGGACACTGGGGGGTACTGGGATGTACTGGGGGGTCACTGGGATGTACTGGGGGGTACTGGGGACACTCCCAGTTTGAACTGGGGGCACTGGGGACTCTCTCAGACACTCCCAGATTTTTTTGGGGGGGGGGGGGTTGGGGTTTTTTTTTTGTTTGTTTGATTTTGGGGTTTTATTTATTTCTTTTTATTATTATTATTTATTTTTTTTTAATTTTTTGGGAGGTTTTTTTTGGGTGGGTGTTGGGGGCTCTACACTCATCCTAAACCCGCCCCAAACCCGCCCCGAACCGGCCCCGAACCCTCCCCGCTCCCGCCCCGCTCCCGCCCGGTGCTGCTCCCGCCCTAAACCGGCCCCAACCCGCCTATAACCGATCCTAATTCCACCCTAAACCCGCCCTAAACTGAGCCCCAAACCCATCCTAAAGTCTCCTCTAATCCCGCTCCAAACCCGGCCCAAACCGATCCTAAACCCGCCCCGGTCCCGCCCGTTCCCGGTGCCGCTCCCGCTCCAAGCCCGCCCCAAACCCGCCCCAAACCGATCCCAAACCCGCCCTAAGCCGATCCTAAACCCGCCCCAAACCCGCCTATAACAGATCCTAGTTCCACCCTAAACCCGCTCTAAACTGAGCCCCAAACCCATCCTAAATTCTCCTCTAATCCCGCCCCAAACCCGTCCTAAACCGGCTCCGGCTCCGTCCCCGCCCCGGTCCCGCCCCAGCCCCGCCCGCCGCCGGTGCCGCCCCCGCCCCAAACCCGCCCCGAACCCGCCCCAAACCCGCCCTAAACCGATCCTAAACCCGCCCCAAAACCGATCCTAAACCCGCCCCAAACCCGCCCCAAACCGATCCTAAACCCGCCCCGGCCCCGCCCGCCGCCGGTGCCGCTCCCGCCCCGTTTCGGGGCCGTTCGGGGGCTGGCCCCGGGCCAGCGGCAGCGACGTCACCCCCGGGCCCCGCTCAGCGCGGGGGCGGCACCGGCAGCGGCACCGGCAGCGGCAGCGGTACCGGGCAAGGCGGGGACACCCCCGGGAGCGGCGGGGGGGTCCCGGGGATACCGGAGACAGCCCCGGGAGGGGCTGCGGGGGCACCGGGAGCGGTTGGGAGAGGGCCCGGTGATACCGGGAGGGGTTTGGGGGCTCCCGGTGACACCCCCGGGAGGGATTTGGGGCTCCCGGTAATACCGGAGACACCCCCGGGGGGCGATTGGGGCTCCCGGCGCCACCCCCGGGAGGGATTTGGGGCTCCCGGTGACATCCCTGAGGGGCGATTGGGGCTCCCGGTGATACCGGCGACACCCCCGGGAGCGCTTTGAAGCAGCGGGGGCGGCTCCCACCGGGCCGGTACCGGCTCCCGGTGCCGCCCCCGCTTCCCGGTGCCGCTCCCGGTTCCCCAACCGCGTTTTTCGGCGTGGGGGGGGAGCTCGGATTGAGCCGGTACCGATTCCCGGTGTCACTGGGCAGGCTCAGACCGACCCGGTACCGGTTCCTGGTCTCACGGGAGGAGCTCGGATTGAAGCTCCGGTGGTTCCCGGTGTCCTGGGGGGGGCTCGGATTGAGCCGGTACCGATTCCCGGTGCCCCAGGGAGCTCAGATTGAACCGGTACCGATTCCCGGTATCACTGGAGGAGCTCGGATTGAGCCGGTACCGATTCCCGGTGCCCCAGGGAGCTCGGATTGAACCGGTACCGATTCCCGGTGCCCCAGGGAGCTCAAATTGAACCGGTACCGATTCCCGGTGCCCCAGGGAGCTCAGATTGAACCGGTACCGATTCCCGGTATCACTGGAGGAGCTCGGATTGAGCCGGTACCGATTCCCGGTATCACTGGAGGAGCTCGGATTGAGCCGGTACCGATTCCCGGTGTCTCCGGGGGAGGGGCTGAGATTGAACCGGTCCCACTCCCGGTGCCCCGGGGGGGGCTGGGATTGTCCCGGCGCCGCTCCCGGTGCCCGGGGGGGCTCAGCCCGGTATCCCCGGTTCCCCTCCCGGTGCCGGGGGAGGTTTAGCCCGGTCCGGTGATCACTGCCGGACCCCCGGTCCCCGCTGCCGGTGCCGGGGGGAGGTTCTGCCCGGTCCCCCGGTGCCCCTGCCGGTACCGGGGGCTGTTCACCCCGCTCCCCCCGCTCCCGGTGTCCCCGGTGATGGGCGCAGCGGGTGGCGGCGATGTCGGTGGCGCTGCTGAAGCTGGGCGCGGTGCTCAGCACCATGGCCATGGTCACCAACTGGATGTCCCAGACCCTGCCCGCCCTGGTGGGGCTCAACGGCACCGCCGGGCCCCGCCACGGCACCTCCGAGAAAATCGTGAGTGACCACCGGGGAACACCGGGGGGAACCGGGGGGACCGGGAATTGCCCCGGGTTTTTTTGGGATTTTTTTGGGATTTTTGGGGATTTTTTGGGGATTTTTTGGGGATTTTTTGGGATTTTTTTGGATTTTTGGGGGATTTTTTGGGATTTTTGTGGGATTTTTTGGGGTGGTTTTTTGGAATTTTTGGGGATTTTTTGGTTGTTTTTTTTTTTGGATTTTTGGGGATTTTTGGGGGGATGTTTGAGGGG